>WUAT03178564.1:0-11888 GCA_010015005.3 Ulmus americana | reverse complement strand
AATATATTATTCTCTAATATTTTAAAAATATATTTATAGAATTTTATTATAATCTGATTTTTTTGTTAAAAAATGTAATAAATTTTATATTCATCCAAAAAATAAAAAATAAATTTTTTTGTAATTAAGACAAGAGTTATATATTTTTTAAATTAAAACTCGCATTACAATAAAATTTTATATGAATATTTCTAAAATATAGAGAATAATATATTTAAAAATTTAAAAAAAAATATGATGTGATTAAAAAATTATCGATGAAATCACTACTAATAATAATAAGAAAAAATCACTATTATAAAAGTACCGTTTTACATATATATATATATATATAAACTTGCGGGTTCCTAATATATATATTTTTTCCAAATTATTAAAAACAGTGCTTTGTGATTTCTCAAATTATTAGATCTACAAATTCCTCTTTATCCTTATAGGATTTTTTTTATTTTTTATTTTTTATTTTGGTCTCAGATAAGTATATTTCCGTCAAACAATGCACATCTAACGTCCAATTATTGTAATGCCTCTTTTGAGTGTTAATTTTCAAGGGCAACGAATCAAATTATGTGGTGATTCATAATCCAATCAAAAATGTTTGTGAATTTAATTATGAACCAACCAACACTAGTTTTTGTAACAATTTAAAAGCTCATTTAATTGTCACAAAAAATAATTTGAGAGCTTAAAATGCCAATATCGTTTTCTTTTTGTACACTTTTTTCTTGGTTTCATTTTCACATGATAACACTTTCTAATTAAGTGGAGAACAACATTATTAGGGTTTGAAGGTGAGTAAAATGAGCATGTGAGACCTCCCTCTTAAGTCAAGATTTAGACTCATTAAATAAATCTCAAATTATGCTTGTTACTCGGCAAGCCCATTTAGGAAAGTGAGGAACACGCACCTAGCCATTTTGCTCTTCACTCATTTGGGATTTGACCTAATACTAGATTATATAAGAAAAAGAAAGGTACTTTTTCTAAAGGCAAATAGAAATACCTGCCTATGCACATTTCGTGTTTGAACAGTTAGCAGATAGGCTGAATTTTTGTGGTTTTAAGTGCATAATGGGTTATCCTGCATATATTTTGTATGATTCAAAATTCACTGTATCAAACCTTTTTTATTATATTTACCATCATAATTCTTGGTAGTACGAGTCTCCTCTCAAGTGATCATTTATTCGTTCATTTTACTCACACCAGAAAGAATCACCACGCTCCATCAAGGCCACTCACTCATTTTCACTGCGCGTGTTGAGAGACACATCTTGTATAAAATACTAGAGTATATCTTACCTCAAGAGTTTAACTTACCTCAAGAGTTTAACATCACAAATTCATCGTGAGATAACTAGGACTATAAAATCTACATATCTCTACTTTAGTATGATATTATTCACTTTTTGAGCATAGACACGCATGAATTTATTTTTAGATTTACTCAAAAGGCCTCGTACCAATAGAGATATTATTTATACTTATAAATTCATGATTATCTCAGTAGAAATTTTAGTTGCACATATATATATATATATATATATTTTAGTAAGTCTTATTAATTAAGTGTTCGAAAAAGGAAAAGAAAAAAAATATTGGTGGTTCTCACTTATGCTTGTAAATAGTAATATGAGAGAGTTTAGTGATCGAAAAAATTAATAAGGTGACAAAGTACTAGTTCGAATAATAATAATAAAAAAAAGAATATGCGCCAATTAAAAGAAAAGGAAATCAACACTAAAATAAAAATAAAAAAACCATTTTGGTTGATAATGGATCACATAAATTAAGTGTTTGAAGAAGAAAAAAAATTATTAGTGCAAATGACTCTTTTTTGTTTACTCGAATTGACATTTTGCATCTTTATTAAATTTTTTTTTATAGTTCAAAAATACCCTCTAGCTTAAGGGACATTTTTATGTACAAGTGCCAGTAAACAGTAATATGTGAGAGTTTAGTAACCGAAAAATTAATACAAGGACAAAGTGCTAATTCGAGTAAACAAAATGAAGAATTTACATCAATTAAAAAAAAAAAAAGTTGAACCAAAATGTAAAAAAAAATATTTTATTAATTTTTTATGGGTCGCACAAATTAAGTGTTTGAAAAAAGAAGAAGAAAGAGACGTTAATCAAAACGTCAAAATGAAGAAAAAATTATTTAAATGTATATTTTATTGTTTTTTGGTGGGCCTACAAATTAAATGTTAGAAAAAGAAAAAAAAATGAACCAAAAAGAAACAAAAATATATTTTTATTAATTTTTAGTGGGTCTCGCGCATGTTACTAAATAGTAATATGAGAGAGTTTAGTAACCGAAAAAATTAGTAAATGG
The DNA here is from genome assembly GCA_010015005.3 of Ulmus americana. NCBI lineage: Eukaryota > Viridiplantae > Streptophyta > Magnoliopsida > Rosales > Ulmaceae > Ulmus > Ulmus americana. The sequence continues at coordinate 9,551 of WUAT03178564.1, read as the reverse complement.
AAAAAGTGTCAATTCGAGTAAACAAAATGAAGAATTTGCACCAATTAAAAAAAAAATATTTTATTAATTTTTTATGGGTCGCACAAATTATGTGTTTGAAAAAAGAAGAAGAAAGACACGTTAATCAAAACGCCAAAATGAAGAAAAACAAATTTAAATATATATTTTATTATTTTTTTGTGGGTACTATGAATTAAATGTTAGAAAAAGAAAACAAAAGAAAATTGAACCAAAAAGGAACAAAAATATATTTTTATTAATTTTTAGTGGGTCTTGCGTATGTTAGTAAACAGTAATATGAGAGAGTTTAGTGATCGAAAAAATTAATAAACGGACAAAGTGTCAGTTTGAGTAAACAAAATAAAGAATTTGCACCAATTAAAAGAAAAATAAACCAAAACTGAAATAAATAAATAAAAAAGCCAAAACGCAAAACAAAAAATCAAATTAATAATAATAAAAACCTACCATTTTGAAAAAAAAAAAAAAAAAAAAGGACCTACTATTTTGACCAAAAAAAATAAAAAATAAAAACCAAAACGCGCATTTTGGTTGACGAAATGGATGAACAGTTCAATTATGCACTCTTTTATATATGTAGGATATGCACTGTTCAATATACATATAGTATGGATTTTTTTGTAATCATCTATGTCTTATAAAAGTTCAATATCATACATGATACATGTAACATCTCGACTTTTTTTTTTTTTTACTCATTTTAGATTTTTGATTGTAAAATTTGAAGCAAATATATATATATATTTTTTCTTTTGATAGAAACATATTAACTCTTAGAACGCCATCAACTTGTATAACATCTTGACTACATATATTTTCTATAAGTACATTTTTTATAAGGGGGTTTCAAATCTAATTTTGAGTGAACACATTTTTTTATAAATTTTTATAAAAATTGCTAGTTTATAAATCCTTCAATTTCCAATTTCCATAGTAAGTTATTTAATTACATTTTTTATTTTATTTAAAGATAAACATAATACATTTATAATTACTAAAGTAATAACATATTTGTCTTGATCAATTCCTACAAAATAGTCATCAATAAGCATATATAACATAAGTCCTAAGTAGTAATCATAAAAAAAAAAAAATTACATCGAGTGAAATAAAATATTTGAATTTAACTTAGTTTCTAACATCTATTTATTTAAGTAAATTCATTATCCTTCAGTTTAAACCAAGAAATCATAAGTGGAATAAAGCAACGATGTCCCATACCCCTTGCCATTTCAAGAACACCACATTTGCCTGCGATCAATCTAGTCTTAATTCGGGTTTATAGGCTGCTCACCCTTGTCGCCTATAATACAAACATACAACATGAACTTTCGCCCAGTAAGTACAAGAGTGTTTGTATACAATCATAATCAAGTCAAAATAATGTAACACACATTCATAAAAATTTTCTTAATAATCCATTTTTAGAAAACTAATCATTTTCGTTCATATGGGCCCTGTGCCATATCAGTGCGTGCAGACAAAGGGTAATTGGGGGAGCGACCCAACCAGATATCACCAACAGTCTCATACGTATTCACATGTGCTCCCTTAGATCGGAGAATACCTCCATTAGGTTAGAGGGTTGGTACGACACCTTAAAATTTTTTCATAAAATGTGCCATTATTATTCGTGAAAACATAGTTCCATAAACAGGAATTCAAAAATGTATAATTCATAACACATAGGCACTTAATTCATTAAATCACATAATCATTACACACAACATCATACTTTATATATTTGTGTTACAGTAAGTTGTACTTTCCTAGAGCACGCCATTGGCAACTAGCTTAGCTCCGCTTGATTGAAGAGCTAATTAGGGTACTCCAACAGTTAGGATTCGATTCTAATTGTTAATTTACTATAAACTATATTTAACTAACATCCCATTTCAAGATCTCACTTAATAAATTATTGTTAAGTTTGATGATTACTAAGGGTTAAGGATAATAAAATTCTTATTATCTTTCATTTACTTTCTTAATTAAATTTGACATTCTTAACCGATTTAAGACAATTAGCTGGATTATTTAAGACAATTTAATTGCTTAGTTTAATATTAATTAACATTTTAATTGAGGTTAATTACTTAGGTAAGACTTTATAGCGGCATTACTCGCCCTCTTGAGGTTAATTAAATCCTTGTTTTTTTTAGAGTTTTTTTTACTTATTCTTATTACTAATTACATCATCAATCCCTTTAGACAATTACACATCTTGATTAGATTAAGATTAGTTCCTTACTGCAAAAAGAGTTCAACATTTAGAATATTAATCTCCTATTTAGTTCAGTTTAAAGCTTTCTATTTATTACCACAACATTTGAAAACTTTTCATTTAGACCCTTAGGGCAAAGTTATCATTTTAACTTTAAAGTTTAAAACTATGGGCATTTAGGGATTTCTGGGGTTTTTGTGATTTAGTTTCCGGGTTTCTCAGAAACCTACTCTCTGAAGTTCTCCATTTTCAATTTTATCCTTAAATTTTCAAAACTTTTCATCTAAAACCATTTTCCTCAAATCTACCCGGCTAAACCTTTGTTACTTAAAATATTTATATCTAATTTACGTTCAAATGACATGAAACCAATTTTAAAAATTCCATAAGTTTCTAAGGTTTATCCCATAAATTTTCTAGTTCTGGGTCATGGCCCATTAATCCTGGTTTATTACATATATGACTCAAAAATCTTCTAAACATCACAATTCGACCCTTAAGCCTTAAAAAAAATGTTTTCTTAATTATTTCAAACTCGAATGAGTTTAGACCAGTTTTAAAATATCACTAACACATGTAAGAACCTATGGTTAAAATTTTGGTTCCACAACTATTTAAAATTATCATATATTTTATACCTTTTGACCTAAAAGCTTAAACCTTTTAAAAATACCTATATTGACTAAATTTTGTTTCAACAACCCTTAAAAATTTGTCCAACACTCTTTCATTTTAAAATAAGAACACTTTCATAATTTTCTTAGCATCTCAGAGAATACACCATAAAAATCTCTAGTTTTGGTTTGGCCACTAAGTTCCATAAAAACGTCACTTTTGGCCCATAGTCAACTATTTTACAAATCTGACATTTTAAAACAAATACTTTGTTTAAACAACCAAATGTTTTCTAAAAACTTCAAAACTTTCTAAATATCTTTCCAACACTTTAAAATAAACCCTTGATTTTTATTAGGCTCTCAAAGTTACCCAAACAGTTATGGTTTTCATGTTTTCTCCCCATTTTAAAAACTATTTTCTAGATTCGCACAAAACTTTTCAACAATCTAATTAAAGTATCAAAATGCTTTAAAACGTTACAAAACTTAACAGACCATAATTTAACATCCTAAACATCATTCCCACAAATTTTCATGTCCAGAAAATTCCCGTAAGTTTGTGATTTGTTATGTTCTTTTCCAACTTTAAAATCTGCCACCCAGATTGAACAAAACTTTTCAAAAAGTGGTTTAACATAGCAAACGTTTTTAAATCACTTCAAAACTCTCCAATCCATAAGTTAACATCTCAAACATAATTTCTACAAATTTTCATGTTCAGAAAAGACCCATATATTTGTGTTTTGTTATGTTTTTACCCTTGTTTCCTTTTCATCCCAGATTTGACTCTTTTAGAGTTTTTTTCATAAAAATGGTGATCGATATCTTCCTACATGCTTTAATACTCCATATCTAGACATGTTTGAACATTAAAAATATTTTCCATGCATAAATATTAAATTCTTAGATCATAACACCTCATATTACAACCTTTTAAAGCTAAATCCTACTATGCTCATGAAAAGTGTTATCTTTATAACTTTAGCGAGTAGATTGATTGGGAGGGTTGGTTTTGAAGGTGGATCTTTTTCCTCTTGTGCCTAATAAGATGGTGTTTGAGAGTCTTGTGTGAGTTTGAGTGGAGGAAGAACAATAAAGTACTATCTTTCTAGTAGAAACTCAATTGCAACAATGGAAGAACAAGAGAGAAAGGAAATCGGGGTTTCCTCTCCTTTGTGCTTCTTGAGTTCTTGAGCTCCAAAGGAGGAACATAGTTGTATGTGATGTCAAGAGAGAAAGAAGAAGAAGTGTGAAGTGTTGTTTGGTTTTGGAGATGCCTACTTCTTTATAAGTACTACTTACATGGCTTCCTTTCCTTAGATTGGTTGGGATGCATACTAGGTGTCCATTTATGCCCCTATGTTAACATGACTTTGTTCACCCAACCCAAAAATTTTCATATCCTATTCTATTTTCCAAAATTCTCCAAAAATCATTTTCCCCCTATTTTAATTATTATCTTATTATATTCTATTAAGGGGCTTTTTCTGCGCTACCGAGCTGAAGGTTGGTAGTGAGCAGGAATCAACCTTGTGGTACAGAGTAGGTTATGCACAAGCGTGGCTCCACGAAGTCCCCACAAAATGACCCTACATGGCTGTTTTGTCATGCGCCTCTTTCTTAGAAGTAAGCTTTCCGAGGAGACACCTTCCAATCAAGGAAACCACCGCCCAAGGGCGTACTTTCCTCAGTTCTTCTTACATTGATTAGGATTAAATGTAGTCAGAATCTTCCTTAAATGCACTGAACACATTTCAAGGAAGATTGATGTCGTTCGACATCCTAATCTTACACCCTTTTATTATTCTGATCAATTTTTCAAGGCATTCACATTGTGGATGGGCCTTCCTCGGACTAGCCTCTAAGCTCTTCAGGAAGTTGCTCAGCATTAAAGAACATTTAATGCCTCTTGCCTATTTGGGATCCTTCCAACACTATATATACCCCTATCCTTTCTCTAGCAAAGGTACAAACAATTCATTCATTCACTCATTGTATGTTGTTTTCTACTCACTCAGAGAGATTTACAAACATTTGGTCCCAAATGCTGACTTAAGCATCGGAGGGTTATTGGAGGGATAGCCTCCAACCGCTCACTTGTTTTCTCTTTTGCAGGACTCCATCATGCTCGCCGCCCACCTTGGAGGTGCTCTTTGGGCTGAGCAGGAAAACGCATCAACATTTTGGTGATAGAAGGAAGGTCTTGTGTCTATTGAGACAACACCGTCCAAATTGTTTTTGCTTTCTTAATCACCAACCCATGGCAAGCGGAAAGGTAAACCAGGAAAATATAGACCCACCGACGGAGTCTAATACCAAGGTGCCTCAACCGAGATGACGAGGCCAACCACCTAGTCCCCATAATAACATAGAGAACCAACTACAACAACTTGCAGCTACTCTTGCTTAGAAGAAAGAACGATTTGACCAACTCTAGGCTGGTCAGGAAAACCCTTAAGGTGATTGGCCACCGATCCCAGGTTGACCAAACCCCGAGCAAAACAGCCAAGAACGCGTCGACGAATCACAAAATCAAGGTCCGACTCATAGTTGGTCCAGCGTGTTTCGAAGGCTTGGGGGAGGATTAATCATGGATCGTAGGTTGATGGCCACAAGAAGTAGTCCACAAATCGAACTCGTCCAAGAATTGTGGTGGAGGGAAATAGAGCTTCCCACAAAACTGGCGACAAACGACTAGATTTGTGTAAGGTCCTCAACCGGAACAAGCAAAATTTCGTTCAAGCTATTCATAAGAATGATTTGACGGTAAAAGCCCATGCAAGATCAAATCAATGAACTCAAGAAAGGAAACCAAAGTTAACATGCCGAGCATATTGAAACCGAGTAACCTTTCTCTATCGAGCTACTTGCTGTGGGACAACCGAGCAAGTTCTATCTTCCTGACATGAAATCCTATGAAGGTGCCTCCGACCTAGCAGAGCACCTAGAAACTTACCAAAGCCAGATGGAGTTGCATGGTTTCTTCGATGCAACAAAGTGCCTAGCTTTCTACCTCAGTCTCATAGGTATTGCATGGCAATGGTACTAGACCCTGCGTCATGGAACCATCTCAACCTTTAGAGACTTAGCAGGAGCATTCGTCTCACAATTCTCAGTGCACAAAAAGTGTGTACACCATCTGAGCACTAATTAACAACGTGAGAATGAAAGTACAAAGGCCTACCTCTCACGGTTTGTAAAGGAGGAAACCTGTTCCTCAGAGTTCTAATCTATCCAAATGCAATGGGAAGTAGCCTAAGCAGTTTGACGATTTGGGTTACATGCCGATGTATAACAACTTTACCCCTCTCAATCAGTCCTTATCTAACATTTTAATGCAAGTTGAACCTCGGGGGATTCTGACCGCCCCACCAAAGATTAAAGGCATGCCGAACAGAAAGGACATGTCTAAGTACTGTTGTTATCACTGCAAGAACGGGCATGGAATCAATGATTGCCAAGCCTTAAATAATGAGGTAAAGAGACTCATCAGATAGGGACAGCTTAGAGAATTTGAGTGCGGTTGGAATGCCTAGCAAGAACGACCAAAACTTCAATCTCGGGTCGTGCAAGATAGAGTAGTTCAGGAACAAGAGTTCGTGGTTAGGACTATCATTTGCAGACCTTCAATAGGAGATACCAACCAAGCACGAAAGGGTTATGCTCGGCAGACAGCTACTCCGTACCAGGTGAACAATATCAACCACTGAGCCAAAATCTCGTGGCTATCTGAGGAGCCTATCACCTTCATTGAGGAAGAAGCTTGAGGCCTTGTCCATCCTCACAAGGATGCTACTGTGGTGAATCTCAAGATAGCTCGTTAAAAGGTAGACAAAGTATTGATTGATAACGGGAGCTCGGTGGATATACTCTTCTCCTCGACCCTTAATCGGATGAACCTGATTGGCCACACGTTTACCCCTTTACGTTCGCCATTATAGGGCTTCTTAGGGGAGAGTCTCCACACCGAAGGTGAGCTTGACTTGTCCGTTGAGCTTGGAAATACCCCCTGTCAGCATGTCCAGTCCGTAAAATTCTTGGTGGTAAACTACCCATCTATTTACAACGTGATCATTGGCCAACCAACTCTCAATGCCATCCGCGCTGTCACTTCTACTTACCATCTTCTAGTTAAGTTTCCCACAGTGGGAGGTGTTGGAGTTCTAAGAGGGCACCAGCACAAGTCCCGTCAATTGTATACGATTGCCATGAAACAAGCTCCTGAGCACGTACAAGCTCTTATTATCGTGCAAAGCAGTATGGTAGAGCAGGTAATTATTGAAAAACTTACATAAGTTAGACATAGAACTTCAATGTGTTACTCATAGAAGTTTTATGAGTAACACATAGAAGTTCTATGTATTACTCATAGACTTTTTGAGTATCATAACTTTTTGTTGAAATTTTACATGGGAATTGTTTGAAATTAGAATGATGTTTATAATGTACATCATCAATTACAAATGGATGGCTTACATTGTGCCAAGTGGCAAACAAAGAATGAAAGGAAATATGTGTGAGAGAATACTATGCACTATCTAATATATCATTGAGGTATATTCTTAAACTCTACACTATAGGTCTTGTTCCTTCTAATTCTTTTCTTCCCTAATTTTGCTATAACTACAATTGCAAAAATGAAAAATTGAAGAAGATTTCTAATTACATGCATGAAGAATATATAACTTTAAAATACTGTCATCAAACCCAGTCTTGACAACAAAAAATACAACGATTCAAATAAAAATAAGTTAACATTGATCAATACGTCAAATTGAAACAGATAGAAACGGTTGGACATTCTATCCTACTATTTCTCTCCTATTTTCTTCGATATGGTCCTACATCATATTTACAACAAACTAAAGCTAAGACATCTCAAGTTGTCAATAAAAAAAGCTAAAGAAAAAACTTGCTCAATAAATAAATATTATAGTTGTTAGGGGGATAGAAAACCTAAATTTTGACAACAAAACAATATCAAAATGTCTATTATTTTCTAGTTTTACGAGTGACACATAGAAACTATATGAGTGATACATAGAAGTTCTATGAGTAACACATAGAACTTCTGTGTCACTCATAGAATTTCTATATGTCACAAATAGACGTTCTATGTGTTAGACATATAACTTGGCTCATATTAGTTAAACGAAATAGAAATTGTCCTCATTCAAACTCTATCAAACAGTTGAAAGATCAAACACATCACGGGCATAAAAGGATTAATGAACGTGACATACTCGGGCATAAACGGATTAATGAACGTGACATACACAATAAACAGGCATAAACAAAAAAATGGTACATAAACCATCGAATATTGCTAATAGCACTATCAACTTACACATTCACCAAGCTCATAACCAATGCACCTTACACTTTGTTCACAAGCAAGCCATCCCATATACAGACCAACATATTAGTGAATGTATAAATTACATCACAAATATCATTGCAGTTCAAAGGTCACAATTCACAAGGGCAAATATCATCATAGTTCTTACTTTCACAATTCAATAATAGCATCAAAAGTTGAAATGGGAAGATAAACCAAATCCATCATACTCACAATCTCTCATTCCCCATTACAATTTGATAGCAAAAATCTCTCATCCCCTAAATCAAACAATCCCCAAATAACCAAAACAAAATCACACACCCATGAAAAAATTACCTTTTATGAAGTAGGTCGAGAGAGATGACACCTTGGTTTCCTATGAACCACTAAGACGCTCGCGACGAGAGGGGGGGGGGTGTTGTTTGAGGCAGGTTTTGTAGGCAAGGAAAGGTCAGCCATAGGGAGGAAGCTTGAAGGAGGTTGTTGGCCTGAAGGAAGGAAGATGGCATGTAGGTCAATGGTGGTGAGAAACCCAGAGGAGGAAAGATGAGGGAGATGGAAAGGAGAGAGAGAGGGAAAATGAAATGTTTGGGTTTTTTGGATTTTTGTTTTATTTGATTTATTTAAAAATTTTAATTTGATTTATTTTTGTTATATTTTAAGGGTATAATAGTAAAAAGAAGGCTAATTAGGGAGACATATGTCTATTGCTAGTTAACACGTGGGGGATGGTCTATTTTTGAGTGATTTCCCATAAATATATATAAAATAATAAAACATTGTGCAATCTTTTCCTAAATTTACTCTCAATAATATATAAATCACAATTTCTTTAAAAAATAATAGTAATAATCAATAAATCTCAAATGTTTATTGGGATGTTCAGTTATACATTAAGAAGGAAGGATTAATTTTCAATACTTGTTCATAATAAAGAAGATAATTACTTTTTAGTTGATAATCTTCTATTTTCCAATTTTTATTAAGCCTGCACACGGGCTGGTTTGGGCTCAAACCATAGCCCAAACCATTATCCTCAGTTTTACAAAAACTTAAGCCGAAATAACCAATTTTTTTTTTGGGCCCTGCAATTCCGGGACGGTTTGGTCAGCCTCGGTTTGGGCCGATGTGTTTGGCCCATTAAATTTTGTATGCTTTATTACATTAAAACACTTCAAAATTTTAAACCCAAAATAGAAAAATCCTTTAAGTATTTTATTATTTGACCTATTATTCATATATTACCCTACTAAGTACTAATATATGTATTATTAAGATAATTAAATACACTATTTGTAGATATTGTTAAGATAACCTAATAATCATCTAAATATTAATAGTCTTCCAAACT
>WUAT03178455.1:0-11889 GCA_010015005.3 Ulmus americana | reverse complement strand
GGTAATTGAAATAATTTTACAATTTGAAATTATAATCCTTAAATTTGGCCACTTTGGTGACTAACAAATTATCTATATTATAAATTTCAAAGTGTAAAATAAACTTGATTACAATAAAAAATAAATAATATTTTAAACATTAAATATATTAAAATAACTTAATTTATATATAAATTTTTTGTTATATATTATTACTTAAAAAATAATAATAATATTATTATTATCTTTAATATATATTTTATTATCACATACATAAAATATATATACATTTAAATAATAATAGTAGCAGTGGAATATTCATTAAAACCCAATTGAATTTTAAACTTTATAAATAATAGGGAAAATCTTATAATCTTAATTGAAAAATCATGTATTCCTAAACTATGACTTTGATACCACATCTTAGAAAATATAATATATTATGATTTATTTAAATATAAAATAAATAAATCATATTTAAAGTTTAAAATAGATCTTGAACTACATGATTTTCACAAAACATAAATATTAAGAATAAGAAAAGAGCGTACCTTGAGCCATGATATTCTCCTTTAGACAGTCCAAAATTCAAAATAAATTCTAAGACTATGAAACTGTATTTCTCTCTCATAACCTTACTCTGTACGATAAAACAATCTTATTTGATGATACCAAAACGTTTCTATCCCTTTTATAGGCAGATAGAATACTAGTTTCTTAAGGTTAATTAGGTAGTTTCCATTAATTACATGTTCCATAATTTTAGATCGTGACATCGTGTATAGAAAAATTCTCACTTTCTAAACCACTCACAACACGTTCCATTAACGTGTTTAAAAAATAAAAAACCACTTTTTCTAACTTGACCAATATAATTTTATACTATAAATAATTATTTTATCTAATAATTTAAATCATTATTTATTTAATTAAATATTTGATATTTATTAATCATAAATAAATATCTTTATGTTATTATTTTGGCATATGACCACAATAATATCTTACACCTTCTAGAATATCACTACAATAGTTTAGGAAATATAAATTAGAGTTTTGATAATAGAACAAGAACATACAAGGTTGTTTATGTGTTTAAAGATTTGTATAATAATAATTTTGGTGCTGAGGTATACTCAGTGAAGTCTAATTCATGGAGATAAATTAGTTTGGTTACTCTTTGTCCAGAATATGTCTAAAGACTATTTTTGTGGGCGGATTTATTTGTTGGGTTAGGCTTCATGACAGTAATTATCTCATCTCTTTTGATGTCAAGAATGAAGAATTAAGCTTAGTGGGGCTGTGAATTTTGGTAATTTGAACAGAGTTTTTATTTTTTGAATTTTAAATAGTGATAATTTTGTTTGTTTCATAATTTGAATCACAATTCAAACAAAAAAAAAAAAAAAAAGAAAGAAAGAAAGAAAGATGGTGTTTGTTTTAGTATTTAAATAGAATTTTTATTTTGTTTTATTTATTATTTAATTTTTTTAAAAAAAATCTTTTGTATTTTAATTATTTTTGTATATTTTTGAATTACCAAAATATTTATTTGTTGTTGTGAGGATGTCACTATAGTTCTACGAGATGTTTGAGTAATTCAAGTTAATTTCATTTCGGAATCAAACTTTTGCAATGGTTTATTTATGTCTTAAATTTCAAAATAGCTAAAATATAGTACGCAACAAATATGATAATTTATTAAGTCGATTATTTTTCAATCATTCATTGAATGATAAATCATTACAAGTGACAGAGATACACAATTTAACTTAAAACGATCAAGTATTTTAAAATTGTATCTAAAATGACTAGAAAAGTAGAAACAAGACCGGATATAATTTAATCATTATGAGCTAATCCAAAATCATAAATTAAAAAAAAAAAATCTTGTAGGAATGTTGATAAAACAAAAAAATCATGTAGGAAAGTTTATTTTGTATTTCAATAGTTTTTATGTATCTTTGAATTCCGAAAAAAAAAATTGTTATTTAAAAATTTAAATTTATTATTTTCTTTTCATTTTGTTGGTTTTTTATCTTCTATGTTTATTTTAATTTCATTTCCGAAATTAACTTCTTTTCTTTTATTTCCATCTAAAACTTAGAAATAGTTAAAATTAAAACAAAAACGTAAATTAAAAAATATATTCATATAAGAATGTTGATATAAATTTTATATTAAAATACGAACATAAATATATCAAAACCTTACAAATCAAGTTGAAACAATTCAAGTGGAAATAAAACTATTTCAACTAATGACTAACCTAAGACCTAAGCATTGTTTTATGTCAAATATATTCTTTCAAGGTATGCAGAAATCGCTTCAAAATAATTTTTTATTTAATTTTGAAAAATTTCAGATTAAATTTCAAGATTTGGACAGATTTTAAATTTTATTTTTATATATAAAAAAAGTATAATCAAAATAGTTTGATAAAAAAATGCCAACAAAAAAAACACAATTTTTTTTTGAACAAATTGAATAAAGGGTGTAGAGTTACCCCAAAAGTTTCGGGAATGGTGATTTTGATAAAAAAAATTTATTTGAATCTCCAAAACACAGTTGAAAAAATAAAGTTGAGGAAATAGAGTTTTGAAAACATAAAAAATAACAAAACTTTAATAAAACTAAAACAAATTTGAGAAAACATAGTACATAACATGGCCAATTTCTGTTTTTTAAATTTGGTTGATCTTGGAAGAGTTTTGGAATTGTTGATTGTTCATCTAATGATTATATTGAGATATGGATGATGAAAGAGTGTGAGAATAGGAAGAATTTGGTTAAGGAATATATGATTGATATAAGCTCACTAAGTGATTTTGATTGTAATATTATAGTTGAAGTTCTAGGGTTATAGAAAAATGAGGAAGTATTATTGGGGCCTTGCCATACTTTGTTCTTGTACAATTCAAACACTTAGAATTTGAGATACATCCATATTCCAAGACTAGATTATGTTATTGGAGTGTTTGGCCAAGGAGCTTGGTTTCGCTTTCTTGGTTCGAGGTAAATTCATGATATAAATTATGAATTTTATTAATAATTAATAATATAAATAATAATTTTCCTTTTCATTTTTAAGAAATATACCATTTTAGAATATAAATACAAAAACAATTAGAATGTAGAAAAAAATTCAGATTAATATATATAGTATGTCAAAATAAAAAACAAACATATATATTAGGAAAAATAATATAATTTTTTTTTTGAAATGATAAATTTTATTATTATATATGAATTGATATTTTATTACTAAAATATATGTTTTATTTTTATTTAGGATATAATTGATATAAGCTCTTTTAGATGAAAATAAAATTAAAAAACTTTTTGAATTATACTATTCTCGCAGTATTAAAAGGGAAAGAAAAAAAGTTTATTGCTTACGTTTTGGTAAAATAACATTGACACTTTTTCTAATAAAGTCAATTTCTCCAATATATTAGTCAAACTTACCAAAATGAAGGATTTTAATGTTTAATATTTTTTAAATATGTCAACATTACCTTCAAAATATAAAAAAAGAAGATATTTTAACCTCTAAAAAACTTAATGTTACATTTTTATGGTTTTTATTTTTATTTTTAATTTCTTTTGAATGGTTTTAATCTTTTTTTTTTAATTAAAATATAATATATACATATATATAATGATTTTTTTTCCTTTTTTATTTGAAAAACATTTTTTTTCTCGATCAAATTATAAGAAAACAAATCTATTATTGAAAGAATAAGAGAGAGAAAGATTGGAAAATAGAGATTGGCTCAAAATAAGTAATATTTGTAAAATCTTCAAAATATTTGATATGTGCAAAGTCTGGCATTAGTTTTGGTATAAAAAAAAAATTATGTTTACTTTGCTATATATAATGTTAGTTAATCAATTTCACAATTATTTAGATAATTTCTTATATATATATATATATATATATATATATTTATAAATTATAGATATTGATTAATAATATAAATAAAAATTTACCTTTTTTTTTTTATATAAAATATACTATTTTAATTATATTATAATATTCTTATTAATAAATTTAGGAAGGAGTTCATACTTTCAAAATTAACTACAATAACCTTTAATTGATTTGAATTTTTTAAAAACAATTAGAGTAAATAAAATTTGTCAGATTAATATATTGTCTCAAAATAAAAAATATATATTAATAAATTATATTGTAATTTTTTTTAGAATTTTAATTTTATAAGAGATGAATATTTTTTTTTTTATACTTTTTCGAAATGAAAATTATTTATTATTATATATGAATTGATATTTTCAAAACTACTAAGTTTAATCTCTCCTATATACAAAATAAATTACACCTGTTTTATTAGTCACATACTAAAATAAAGAATTTTAACATATGTCAATATTACCCTCAAAATAGAAAAAAGATAGTTTGACACTATAAAAATTAATTTAATGTTATATTTTTATTGTTTTTTAATGGTTTTAATCTTTTTTATTAAAATATAAGATATAAAATGATTTTTTTTTCTTTTCTAATTGAAGAGCTAATTTTTCTTTTGTGAAATTTGACGACTAAGATCTTTATAAATATTTTATTTATTTAAATAATTTTTTCTTCAAAATCAAGTGTTAGATTTTTTTTTTGTTTTTTTTTGAATTATTTTTGTTTTATTTTTTTGAGTTAGGATAGGAAAATTTAAACTTGGATATTATGAGAAGTGTGGTTATCACTAAGCTATACATATGACTGCTATTTTGTTTTAAGTTAACTATAATATCCTTTTAAAAAATAATAATATTTAATTTCCTATCACATTATAAAAATAATTCAAATTAAAAATAGCTTTTATAATATATCAAAAACAATTAATGAATTAATTTAATTTTTCTCTTACATTCATTATTTATGTGGGCGTTTTAGTCTTTTTATTTTTAAATTAATAGAGTTTAATGGTATTAGTCTAGGGGTGTTGATGTTAATAATTTTTGTCTAGGGGGTGTCGGTATTATTTTACCAAAATGTAGGGGGTGTAATTTTTTATTTTTTTTAGTATTAAAAGCAATAATGTTTACTCTTATTCAAAACCTAAAAATCAAAGCAAAAATTATGCTAAATGAGACCTAAAATTATTTAACTTTACCAAAGTATATCTTTGGTTTTTTATAAAATACTTTATTTAAAAAACACCTACAAAATTCTTAAGATTTTAGGTGTAACGTACAAAACTGGTAAACATAAAAGATTAAACTTGAAAACATTTCCATCCAAAAAAAAAAAAAAAGTTGAAAAAAGTTAACGAGGGACACTTTTTTATGGAATTTGTGGGGAATTTTTTTTCTTTCTTTCAATCAAACATATTAAACAAAAATTAGTTATGATGGTAATGTTATTTAAAAACATATTTCTAAAAATTAATGACTAACTCCCTAAATTTGTTTTTTACAGCCTTATTATAAACTACTACTACAAAATAGACAATAAAAGACACTTAATAAGTGACAGTTTATACAAAAATTACCATTAAAAAAAAAGAGGCTATATTGTGGCAGTTACGTTATTAGTAACAATTTTTAACTAGAACCGCCACTATAAAAGCACAAAAAAAACGTACATGCTTTTTTGGAGATTTGGTGACGATTCTTTTTACGAATTGCCGCTAATAATAAGAGAATAAGTGGTGGATTTTACTAAAAACTACCACCTAAACTCTTTAAACATCCACATGCAACGCAAATGATGGGCTTGAGAAAAGGCCCATTTTGCAAAAGTCCTCCAAAACGCCCCAAACCCCAATTTCAACAACCCTAAACCAATTCTAGCCATTTCCCATCGTTTTGGGAGATTATTCAAGCTTAACAAACAATGGTTAAATTTTTTTTGGTACGTTGTTTATTTTTTTATTTTTTATTTTCTGTAGGGTTTATGAAATTTTTGTGATTGTGAGTTGAATTTACTTAATTTTTAAGTGTTTAGACTAATTAGAGGCTGGGCATTTCGTTTGAAACGTTTGGAACAATTTATATAGTGTAATTAGTGAGTTTTTAAAGTTTTGGATGAATTGTTTTTAGTTATTTTTGCCGAATTTATAAATTTTGTTGTAATTATTTTATATTTTAATTCTTTAATAATGTTAAAATTCAAATTTGTGCAAATATGGTTTGGAAGTTATTTGACCCAAGTTTTCTCAAATTTGAGGTTAGTTTGTTTATTGTGTTAAGCAATTGTGGAATTTAAATCTTAATTGGACGTTGTTTTGGTTAATGTTAATTATGTGAATTCTGGGATTAGTTATAATCATATATGCAAGTTAGGTTTCTCCATATTTAAGGGAAACTCTGCCAATTTTTTTTTAAAATACTTAGTTCTTATGTTTGTGTTTTAGGGTTGTTGTAAAAGTAATAGATAGAAATTTGATGTTATCAAGAAGAAGATGTTTGCAGTACCATGAGGATATAGATTGTTTTATCAGTTTTACAGTAAGAAATGAGAAAATGTGTATATTATAGAATGTCCATGTTTGGGATGCATGGTAAAAAATATTAGTGGTTTGTCCTCAAGAATAGTTTTGAGACCAATTATGACGTCTCTAGTGGCAATCAAGATTACGATAATATGGTCGGATGGTTAACGATGCAGAAAAAGATTTTCTTGGTCAGTCAGATCAATTCACTACATTGTTTAAATGAGGCAAGAAAAACAAATTGTATGGTGGTTACAAGTTCACCAAGTTGTCAGTGTTGGTGAGACTATAAAAGTTGAAGCTAGCAAAAATGAGTTTTACGGAGCTTCTAGGCCTAATAAAAGAGATGCTTCCAGAAAGTAATGAGCTTCCTAAATCTTTTTGCAAGGTTAAAAATGTTATATGTAGTTTGGCCAAACTATTACATCCTATACCAGGAAGAATACAAGGAGTTAGAAAATTACCCTAAATGTGGGGAGTTGCAGAGGGTTTTGGAGGAAGAAAAAAAAAAGTGAAGTCAACTGGAGTACCTGCAAATTTTTTGTGGTACCTTCCACTTGTACCCTAGTTTAAGAAGTTTTTTCAAAATGCAGATCATGCTAAGAATTTAACATGGCATGAAGATGGAAGAAAAGAGAATGCCTGCTTTGACATCCATCTGATGCACCACAGTGGAGGACATTCGATTTAAATTTTTTGCATGTGGCTAGCCAACCAAGAAACCTACGTCTCAGTGTCCTCACAGTGTATAAAGCACATCTCATAGCCCTAGACAGTTGTGCTTGTGATTTACAATTTTCTACCTTAATTATTCATGAAAAGAAGATTCGTGATGCTAACATTTTTGAATGCATGTATATTTGTATATTAGAAAATTTGTATACGTTAGACCATTTGAATGTGTAAAATCTGGATTGTGTCGTATTCTGAGTTGTGTATTTTTGCATTAAAATAGGTGATTGCAAATTTGGGGAAAATTGATTTTCAATTTAAAAAAAAAAAACAAAACAAACATTTTAACGGCGACTAAAAAGCTGCACATACAAACCTTATAGGTGGTAGTACACGAACCGCCCCTAAAAAGATGTATTAGTGGCAGTTCGAAACTGCCACCTTTTGTTGCATTTGTTTAGTGGTGCGTATAAGAAGCAATTCGTGAACCACTACTAAAATTTTATTACAGACGGTTACCTTTTAATTTTTTTTTAGTGGGGCGTATAGGTGGCGGTTCACGAACTGTCACTAATTCTTTTTAGTGGCAATTTTGAACCGCCACCTTTGTCCAATTTTCATGTAGCGAACTTAGAAGGTTTATATATTATTATCATTAACCTAAATAGTTATAAGAAAGCATATTTTACTGCAGATCGATTAGGAATTTAGATGCTAATAAAATAAGGTTGGATGTGGCACATTTTGTAAAACATGGAGTACGTTGAGGATTTAAACGCCAAGAAAATGAGGTTGGGGACCGATATGCCAAACGTTGAGTAGGCCATGGGTCGTACCACTCTATTGGTGCAGTTCCAATTTCCCCCCAAAAAAAAAAAACCAAAAGAGTAAAACCTTTTTAATTTACAAGTCTTATAAAATAAAACTAAAAACCTATTTTTATAGGAATTAGACCAAAAGAACAAATTAATTCCATGAAACTAGAAAAGAGAAAGCAAGCTTCCTGCATAGATTTGGACTGATCCTTTATCATAATATCCAGGGTCATAATATTCCTTGCAGCCTGAAGCACAAAGAGCTTTAACAACTCCCTTCTTATTACAACAAATAAAATCAATATACCCTTTGCAACTCACAACTATTTCACCTTCTTCATCTCCTTTCCCTATAACTTCATACCTCATGTGACCGCCAACTCTAAATGCTTCTTCAAAATCGAACTCTTTCGCCCATTTTCGCACCTCAAAACCATTTTCTTCCTTTAATCTCCAAACGTCAAAGTCATATTTGCAAACCACAATGCCCAAAGCACCTCCAAGATCGACCAACTTAAACCAATCAGCAGGGGTCAAATTTTTGGAGAAATGGATCAAGTTGAACTCTTCTTTTCCGAGATGAAAAGCTATGATTGTTTTAGAAGTGGTAAGCCAGTATATAACTCCATGTATAGATATAGATGTTTTGTTGAAGCTACTTAGAATTAGCCCTTGAGGAACTAGGGTAATGGCTCTCCATGAACTAGTCCCCAAGGTGTAAATGTAGGCACTTCTCATCACATGGGAATTTTTAGAGTAAATTAGACAGACAACTTTGTAGGTGTTTGTTTTATAATCGAATCCTAACCCATAATCAAATTTGTACTGCATTAACAGAAAACAAAAACGAAAACAAAAAAAATTAGTATATATCAAATGAATATCTTGAGATTTGAATAATGTTATTGTGTGATGTATAAAAAGAAATTTAACAGCGTATAGAATTACCGGTAATGGCTCCAAGTCAGATGAATTGGAGGCAAGTGGTGGCAGTGCTAGAGCTTGGTTCCTTAGCGGATTAACCAAAAACGCGGTGTTGTTGCCGTCTTCCTTGAAGCAAATTAGTCCGTCACAAGAACACTGGAAAGAAGTTTGTTTTGATAAAGGGTAAAATGTTGTGACAGAATCAGTATTTCTAATTTCGCCGAAAATCCTGTCCTCTTTGTCTTTGATCAAAGTAGTTCTTGTTCTTGAAGTTTGATCTCTAGCCGAGTGGCCATCAATAAATAGAATTCTTGTTTTTTCAACACCTGCATTTAGATGCATCTTGGCTAGGTATGGACTGTCAATAATGTTGGACCAAGATTTGCTTACACATTTTGATCTTAGAAGGAACTTGGCCGAAAACTTTGAGAAGATATAGAAAAGATTGTCATTAGAGAGTTGTGTGTCCATGGCTTTACCCGAAATTTGGTGTTCTTCTTTGGCCATATTTTCGTTGATTTGATCTTCATTAACGTTGTCCTGTATCAACTAATTGATCATTAAGGGAATTCTTGATCTATAAACAAACAATAACAAAAATAACAAGAAGAAAAATGAACACGATAGTCCATAGTTACTTGGTTCGATTTTGCAAAATCCACATCCACATTACCTGAACTAAGTCATGACAAAGATTACGAACAATATGTTACCTAGTTTAATTAAATTATTAGAGGATACAAAATGAAATCGGATGAGATTACTGTTTCACTTTCAATAAAAAGAGTAATTATCTCATCATCTAATGATTCTAATCTCGATTCAAACTATCAAAGAACAAAAAATAACAAGAAAAATAAAATATATGAACACATACCTTACGTAAGTCATGACAAAAATTAGGAACAATATACTAGTTTAAATTACATAATACAAGATGAGATTAGATGAGATTATTGTTTCACTTTCAATAAAAAAGAAATAGTTATCTCATCTAATCTTGATTCAAACTATCAAAGGACAAAAACGATTAACAAGAAAAAGAAAATATATGAACAAAATTTCTTGGTTCGATTTTTCACAAAGAAATCTACATCCAAGGACAAGAACTAATAACAATCAAAACCTACAAGCCTTTCCAAAGAACCTGGAAACAATGCATCATGCCAATTTTCCCTAGAAAGTATACAAAGAAAGAAAATCTTCTCTCCAACTCTAATCACTTTCTCACTCATATAGTTTGATTACAACATATCTAAGAGATGAATACAACTAACTTATATAGAGAAAATATGAATTGGACAAACAATAAGATGTATAAAGTACAAACCAAGTGTCATGACAAAAGTTAAGATTAATATATATGTTAAATAGTTTAGATTGCCGAATACAAAGTAAGATTAAATGATATGTTGATCCAAACTAGCCTGAAAAGTTCAAACCTAAAAATGTAAACGTAAAATAAATAAATAAATAAACTATTTTGTAGCGAGAAAAAAAAAATCATTAACATACCTCAATACAAAAAAGAGAAAGTAGAGTGCCAGAGTAATTGTAGACTAATCTTGCCATATTTTCGTCGGTGAAGCCTTTACCAGTCCATAGAAATCTTAAATAACCATCCTTCTTCTTTAAATTATAATAAACAAAACCATTCCTATCCCCATAATTCAAAAGTAATATTTCACCCTCCCCATTCCCTCTCCCCACAACTTCAAACATCCCATCAGGTTGAGGATTAAGTATTGACTCTTTAATGGCAAATTCCATAACCCAATAGCTTTTCTCATCAACTCTATCTCTAACTAATCTCCACACATTAAATCCACGTGATGAATAATCAACAATACCCAAATCTCCTCCAATATCAAAAGCCTTAAAATACCCAACTTGTGGGCAATCTATCAAACTTAGTTTCTCTTTCCCAACATCAAAAGCTACAACTTTTTTTGGAAGAACAAAATTTGCCCAATAAACAACTCCTTTTATAGATATAGAAACACCAACTATAAGCATATCTATATGAACTTTTGCCACTTCTCTCCATGAACTAGTTCCTAGTGTGTGAACTTCAACACCCATATCTTCAGATTCTTCAATCCGAAACAAAGACACAACTTTGTAGATTTTTGTTTTTGGATCAAAACCCAGTCCATATTTTCTACTATATTTTGTATAGTTAATTCTAACTGGTGGTAGAGCTCTAGCTTGTTGCCTAAGAGGATTAACCAAAAACGCAGTGTCGTTTTTGCCATCGTCGTTAAAACAAAGCAGCCCATTGCAAGAACCCTGGAAGGAGATTTTCCGTGATAAAGTGTAGAAAGTAGTGAGAGAATCAGAAATACTGATTCTTCCAAAAGTGCTTTTCTCTTGGTCTAGAACAGGCAAAGGGGAAGTGATTATGGGAAAGTTGGGATCGTTATGAGTTGGTTGGTATCTAATAAGTAGAATTCTGGTTTTTTCCTGGCCCCCACTACGGTGCTTCTCTGCTAGACTTGGGCTGTCTATGAGTTTTGACCATAATTTGCACACAAATCTCAATCTCAGAAGGTGTTTTGCTGGTAGTTTTGAGAAAATTTGGAGAAGAAGCTCTGCAGAGAGTTGGTCCGCCATAGCTTTAGATTCGATTCGAAATCTTTAGATTCGATTCGAAATTTGGTTAAAAAGCTTGTTTTTTAGGGGTGGTTAAAAAACTTTTATATATATGCAGAGATGGAAATAAATATATCCAATGGTTCAAAATAAGATTCAAATTTATAAAAAGAATATCTTAATTTTATTTATTTATCATAATACCCTAAATTTTAATTTATCGAGAAATTCCTTTTTAAATTAATTAATTTAATTAAAAATTAATTTCATAATTAATGGTGCTATATATATTAATTTGTAATTCGCCCCAGTCAAAAATAAATAAATAAATAAAAATATATATGAATTGGCCCAACCAAACACACACTTCGTTAGCCGAAGACCCAACCAAGAGGAAATTACACTTTATACCCTCTTTTTCTTAACCCATTACATTTACACAACTTTTTAAAAGT
>WUAT03178344.1:0-11889 GCA_010015005.3 Ulmus americana | reverse complement strand
AGAAGATATTTTCAAGTATTTACTAACTGAAATTCATGTAGATATAAATATAATATTGAATTCAACCTATTATATCTATTATAATCTAACACTAGTATTGTAAAATAGTTTAAGTATATTTATATAATTTTAAAGTAAGAATATCGGTCTAAAGAAAAATTAAGAGATATTCTCGTGTTCTCTAGATAATAAGATTAGCTATTAATAACAATCACTACAAGAAAATTTGGCTACAGTGGCAACATTTTAGTGACGACATGAACGTGTCGTCGCAATAGACATAAAGAAAAGACAAAAGTCGTCGCTCCAGAAAATATGTCGTCGATATAGAGTTTCCTGGTTCACAGCAAAATGTTGGGGCACTTTTTTTTTTCGCGAGAACACAATTGTGATGACATGTCATCTCAATAGATCCAAGTGTCATCGCAAATTTTTTTGTATCTTCGAGGCGAAAAAATGGCACTAAGTTTTCCTGCAAAATGTTTTAGTGACAACATGAGCAAATATATAGCTGCTCAATTTTTTTTCTAATTTTGAGGAAAAAAAAGGTGGTTCTATTTCCTGCACAACTCTATAGCGACGACATGCCGTCGCTATAGATGCAAATATCTTGCCCTATTGCGACGACTTTTAATTCTATAGCGACAACACATGTTGCTGCTATAGGGCCAGCTTACAAAAAATGCGGAGCCTTTCTTCTTCCTCATTTTCTCATCTTCTTTGGGCCACCACTACCCCTCCTTGCCATTGCCGTTCCCTTCCTTGTCACCGCCGATTGTCACCACTCACCCGTTGTCCTCCAATACTTGTTGGTATATATTATTCTCATAGAATTTGGGGTTTTTTTTTTTTTTTTTTTTTTAAGGAGTTATATATGTTTTCTACTTCCTCATTTTTTTCTCTTCTCTTTGCCGCCACTTGTCACCACTTGCCCCTTGCCGCTGGTCACTAATGGTTTTCAGATGCGTGGGGAACTATATCAAGTTCAGCGTGCCCTCATGTTACCTTTCATGGGCAAAGGCTCCAGAGCATTTGAGGCAACGTGTCTTGAATGTGGTTAAGGTACTTAAGCTAAACACAACTTATTTCACTAAATTAATTGGGTAGTTTTTAACTAATCTAATTCAAATTATTGTAGTAATATTTTGATCTACGGGCCAATCGTTTGGAGGTGAAGTACCAAGCAATTTGAGTGGGTGTTGGGCTCACAGTTGATCGATATCATGACTACAAGAACAAGGCCCACAAACACTGCAAAGACCATGGCTCAACTACTCCATTCGGCACAATTGGCGCGGATGATTGGGAAAAGTGTGTCGACTTGTTTACAAACCTAAGATTTATTGTAAGTATTACATTTATTCTACATCTGACAATTACACTATAATTTTGTTACAAATTTATTTAATATGTTTATTTTATTTTTTTGAAGGAATGTTCCAAGAAAAACAAAGCTAATCGGTCTAAGTCAGAGTATGGTAGTATGCAAGGCTCGAAGACATTTTCCGCTACTTGCTACGACAAGGTAACACTTAATTTTAAATTTATAAAATATTACTTATAAATGTTACTAATAGGCTTTATTAATTTTTATTGTAGAGGAACCCCGAAACACAATAATGGCCAAGAGTGATTGATTTGTTTAGGATATTTCATATAGATAAGAAAGGCCAATGGGTGAACAGTTATGTAGAAAAGGATTATGTAAGTAATATGTTTTGATTATAATTTTGTAAAGTTTCTTAAGTATTAATTTTTGGTTATTTAATATTGTTTTTTAAATTTCAGACTAGACTGATCAATGAGTGTGAGTCTCACACTTAGGAGGCCAGTTCGTCGGGCGAGGAGGTAGACGAGCACGCCATAACAAGAAAAGTAGCCGGAAAAAAATGGGGCCATATAAGAGGAATTGGATGAAAAGTGAAGGGCATTGGTCCCTCTTCGTCTACTGCTTCTTCACAAGCCCCATCTGGGTCATGAAAGTTTCCCTATGTTAGTCCTTCTAAGTTGGCTACACAGGCTGAAGCAAAGCTAGCTAATGCAAGGGCATAAACTTATGCGGATTCTATGCGGCATCTTGTTGCTAGTTTGCAATCTTAGCGGCCTAACATTCAGCTCTTGAACAACCTCTTCCCTTAGGACAACCTCTTCCCTAAGGATGATCAGGACGAAAACACTGACGAAGATGATGATGAGTTAGGGGATCCTTAGGTTTTTTTGTTGGGTTATATAACTTATTAACTTATGAATATTTATTTTTATTTGTATTTTTTATATTAATTTGATATTTATATTACTAATTTTTCTAAATATTAATTTTACTCTTTTTTTATTTCATAAAAAAAAATTACAAATAAATTAAAATCAAAATTTTAAAAATTTTAAAAAATACTATAGAGACAACATCAGTCA
Organism: Ulmus americana; assembly: GCA_010015005.3. Lineage (NCBI taxonomy): Eukaryota > Viridiplantae > Streptophyta > Magnoliopsida > Rosales > Ulmaceae > Ulmus > Ulmus americana. The sequence continues at coordinate 9,477 of WUAT03178344.1, read as the reverse complement.
TCGTAATTGGACAACAGTCACAGACCTATTATGACGACATGTAGTGACGATAGTGTCATCGCCGTAGGTTTATACAGACGACATTTCGTTCTATAACGATGACATGCATCGTCGCTATATACGACTTTTCTTGTAGTGAGTCATGAACCTCTTATAAGGCTACATACTTGCTCCAATCGAACCCTTCTGATGTGTCAACTGAGTTTTACATAATGGTGATGTTGACACTATTCCAATGGCTATTCACTATGAAACTTTATTGGTTGATCCTGCCCTTGAGGTTACCACCCCTAAAGTTACTTACTCTTTGTAGGAGTGCACATATATAGGCCAAACCGGCCCAACCCACGCTACTACAAATTTGGTAATTGGCAGTGGTTCGAAAATATCGTCTAAGAGAAAAGTCAGTGGTTCGAAAACTTTCATCTAGATTATTGCCGTTATAGGTTATTGGTTTAGGCAGCAATTTCTAACTGCCTTCGTAAAATCATTTGGTAGCGGTTGTTTTTAAGAACTGCAATGTGATATTTAACTTTAGAAGATAAGCATCGGGTAGACTCTAATTTTGAAAAAATTAAATTCATTAGGCGCCAGTTTTGATTAAAAATTGCTACTTAAACCCATTTTTTTTATACAACAAAGTTAGATTGTTTCCTAGCCTAACTTTTATAACCTGTAAATCCAGAAAATTCATGGCCCAGAAATAAATATTCAAAAAACAATATCGTAACTTCAAATTCTAATACATACAAACAAATATGTAAATAAGTTTCAAAAAAGTACTTACACTAAATAAAATTGTATACAAAGTCAGCTCATTACTCCCTAGTTTCATCCACCTCTCAATGTGTGTACGTTTGACAGTTATCAAGCTGTATAAAGTAAAGTGCACTTTAATTATTTATAACTTTAGACAATTTCAAAGTTTAATTATAAACTTTGAAATTAATTAAATATTTAAAGTGTGTCATTGAAATATGTATCCATACCTAAATTGAAATGACGTTCCATCGGTTTTTTATGATCACTTACATAAACCAAAGGACGAAAAATCCACACTCGGTGTTGTTGGGTTTTTCACACAATACACGTACATAAATAAGTGTTAAATTAATTAGTGTATAAAGTATACATGTTTGATTAAACTAAACATTAATGATACTAATCTTAACAACTAGCCAACTAACAGACTTCTTTTGTGTGGATGATCTGCGATTCGTATGCCACATACACAAAGCCCTATTTACAAAATAAAGACATTCAAAATAGACACTAAAAATGAACTAAAGCACAAATAAATTATCAACTAATATGTTCTTACATGGTTAAAACTTGGGCTATGTCATGGTATGGTTTCCCTATAAGTGGATCCATCAACCATCATGAAAATTTTATTGGGTCTATGCCAAGCAAAGTCCAATGTCCATTACAACAAAGAAAGGTCCATTGTCAAATTGCACATTTATATCTTACGTTATTTAAACTGTTAAGTTACACGAAATAAACTTACCCACTATTGTAGGGAGCCAACCATACACTATTGTTGACACTTCCTTTTATTCGTTTAACGAGCAATCATGCCTTCATTTCTTAATCATCTACATTGGCCGTAATCCAATGAGGGCAAACAAAATTGATCAAGTCGTAATTGTCACTCATTTCATCTTTTAGTTTTTTTGTATAATTACCTACATAGAATTGATGAAGAAACACGTAAAAAATAATGTAGTAATCAACATATTACAGATTACAAGTAATAATAATAAACATTTTACATTATGTACAAGAAAATAGTAATGCATGTTATCTCCTTCATCCCACAAAACCACTTGATGTCGTCACTATCAACATATAGCTCATGTTTATAGCTCACAATTTGACTATCCATGGCAACATGGATAGTTGTACCAGCACTCATCTTTAGTGCCCTCATACAAATCTTCCTTAACATTGTAAATGGTAGAGTTTGGGGGTCTAAAAATGTATCCTCCGGTACATGTGGCATTGTGTGGGAGCTAGCTAGCAGACATCTTCTGCTTAGTTGGATGATGTTTTAGGGATGGGATTGTACTTGCAAATCATAATGTAATTAGATTGTTAACAATTCATATATCATAAAAACCATGGTTAAAATTTATGTATACCTCTGTGTATGGGAAGACAAACTCAACTAGCCAAACTAAGGAAACACCAACTGATTGTCCAACAAACATTTAGTCATCGGTAGGACAAGGTAATAGAGCATCCGCATCAAGGATTATATTGATTGATATGCAAAGATGACTGGTTCCATAGTCAGTAAAGTGTATGGGCATTATTATCTAGAATTGTATCGAACACTCGACCTACCGCGTCAATGTTATAGACTGTTCTCGATGCCAAGTTATGCTTCCCTCCTTGTAAACCATGTTGTAACTTTTATTAGTGTTATATCAATAGTTAGTACATAAAATAAAAAAATAAAAAATAAAAGTCTCTTAATTGTAACTTACCATCGCAGTGGGTTGTACTACTTGTTGGGAATGGAGATGGAAATCATTCATGGTGGGTACAGGCATGCAACTCACATTCCCACTTTGAGGCGTGGCAACAAACTATTGGGAATTATGCATTTGTCGGGATTGCATGATAGATAACAAATCATGCAATTTTTTAAGTTCTGCATCCATATTCGCTTTGTACTCCTCGAACTCTGACATCAAAATTGTGTTGCGGTTTTGCGGCTCATGCCAAAATTTGGTGAAATTACTTGCCCAACCATATCCCCTAACCCGACCCTGATGCTCCTCCTTGCCAATAACCATCATCAAGATGTCCTTCCTCCCACTATGATAGATTTCACCTTGCCTTGCTTTCTCAATAAGCTCCCTCTACCTATAATAAATCAAAAATTAGTGACATATTTAAACTAAATGAATTTAATAATCAAAATTTGATATTCTTATTATCCGTTTGCTCACTTCCCAACAAGCGTTGTTCTGGAAGTTCCCTAAAGCATCAACCCAAGCTTCAATACATAACTCATGTCTTGGTATGGGATCAAGGGTTTGTCTAGCTTTTTGCTACAATAACACAAAAGATGTTAGTTAATTTTTGCACACAAAATTTGAAATAAGATCACTTAAACATATACGCATATACTTACAAGTTCAAATTATTTCCCCTTGTATCGTTTGCAGCCCAATCGGCATGGAAGTTTATCTTTTGCATCTTTCTCCTTGCCATTGCTCTTTCTTTTTTAAATGGCTCGGTAAGCCTATGTTGGACAAACTAATCCTATACTTCCTTGGTGATGAACGTGTACTTATCCGAAGGATGATGAGTGAAACATTTATCAACATAATTTATACCCAATTTGCTTTTAATGTCTCTCCATGAATTCAAGTGGTGACTTATTAGAAGTTTCGTTCGACACGATTCTAAGGCAAATAATTCCTACAATGTGTAATAAAGGACAAAGTTAGACATTATTGAACTAATACTGAGTTTGTAATTAATAATTAAAGAATTTTCTTTGACTTGAGTGTCTGTCCAAATATGATCCTTTAGCGCATCAGGCACATCATTCGAGTCATAGTAATCGATTGGGACACGTGTCCTAGCCAACGTGTCAAAATAGTTTGTTAATGTAGTTGCATTTGGGCCAATTGCTTGTCCAAATTCATCGGACTGGTCCTCGATCTTGTTACCTTGGGCTCTCAACCGAGATAGATTCTTCATCAAAGTTGGGCCTAAGGTCTGGCAGTGGCTTGGCCTAGTTCTATTTTTAATTATCTACAAAACATAGTAAATATATATTGTTAAAATTTCATTGATGTCAAGTTGGTTAACATGTGTTATCCATATCGACTCAAGGTCTAGTCCATTTAACCTCATCGATTATTCTATCTTAAGTTCAATCATTTTATAACAGAAAGACCATGTTTATAAAAACAGAATATCATTTGAACAACACATGCTCAAATGATCAAGATCTCTTTTTCTTTCCATTAACTCGAACAATTCCTTAAGAGGATAACCTTAACTATAAGTAGAGCCATGGATTCCATATCTATGAATCACATTTTATCATTTACAAGTCATGCCTCCAACATATGGGAGTATTAACCTATTATCATAGAGGCTTCATCCTTTGTATATCAAAAGACACAAGTCACAAACATAAAGACGTGAATTCATTTCAGGATTAAGATGAAATACATTTCTATTATTATTAAAACGAATTGATTAGATCAAATAGATATGTTAAATCAATTTCATTTTAGGCTTTGGCCCAATGTACATCCACCACTAGGATATACACCAATGTATCTATCTATGAGTTTGACTCCGATAACCAAGATAAGCTATCTCCCCAACAAGATATAGATATGACCGTGTATTTAAACTATATCATTGACATTGTATCTTTCCACATATGAACCCCTCATATATTCAATTCAAGGTTTATATAATATAGTTTAGGACATCAAGTTTACTTACATATATTCAACAAATGAACATAAATAAGACACAATTTAATAACATAAAATAAAATTATTTTACTTACTTAATCAAAATGTTGTTAATACATTAAATGTATATAAACCTAGGGCATAGATCCTTAAAAATACAACCACAATGGCCATGATGGTTGATTAGTTAGGTATAAGAAACATTATTTTGTTTTCCTCTTTAAAACCCTTAAGCATAAATGTTTTGGTACATGAACATTATTAAAATGAAGAATTTTGATATGTGTTGCATTTTGTTTTTCTTGCAAAGGTGTTCTTAATGAATATCGTTTCATTGAGAGAGAAAGTTGAAGGGATAGGAGGAGGAAACCACATGATGAGTGAAAATGAATTGAATTAGTTTTTAATTTGTTATATAAGTACTCTTCAATTAAGCTCTAACTTATTATTGGAGTTCAATGTACAAGATTGTTATTAAGACTTCTTTATATTAAGAATTTCAATTATTTTGTTAAATGCAGTTAAAAATTTTAAACAAATAACCTAATCAACCCAACCCAAACCAATTAAGGTAGGCTTGGATTAGGGTTTTCACAAGATTGGGTTGGGTTAGGTTGAATTTTAATAGGGTGATTATTATTGAGTTGGGTTAATATTTTCCAAAAACCCACCCAACCTAACCCATGTGCATCCCTACCTCTTTGGATGTTTACACTGAACCTTTGCAGGTTGATCTTGTTGATGCTACCCCTTTGGATACTCTCACTGAGTCAGTGCATGTTGTCCCAACAATTGCAAATATCTTAGAAGAACTTGCTCATACACCTATGTCACACCCTCTCAATCCTATGGATGAGTCGCATTTTATTGCAAAATGGGCAGATTCCATTGAAAAAGACAATATGATTTAGGAGATTACTGTGGAGGCGTCAAATACTATTATTGAAGATGTAACTAGTTGGTTGCTTTAAAGGATGAAGGGAATGATGATATTAATTTCTCTACATGTGCGGTTGCAAAACCGTGGGCAGATTTGGTGGACCGATAAGAGGAACGTAAACTTATTTACACCAAATAACCCTTTAGAAAACAGAACTTAAAAAAAAAGAGCTTTAGTGGTAGTTCGACAACAGACCTAAAGTTTACGTAAGTACGGACGCGCTTTTAAATTTTGGACATTTAGTGGCAATTGAACTAAATAATCGCCACTTAATTTTTTATGTATAGGTGACAATTTACGAGTAAAATTGCCACTGAAGGTATGTTAAACAAATACGTGAGTCACACGAGACTTTAGGTGGTGGTTTTACGAATGCAATGCCACCTAAAGTCTTCTTATCTTCAACATTTTGCCTCGATGTCGCATACACCAACATGGGAACCAAAAAAATTTCCTTTCCATTCTCTGGCGATTTCAAAGGATTTGCTGGCCAAAAATTTTAACTACAGTTCAGATGGCTAACACATCAATCTACTGGACCCTCATTTAAGGTTGTGCATGAGGATCCTTGTTGCTGAACCCCAAGATGAGGATCCTAGCGAAGCTCAACTACACTATGGAGGTTGCATCATAATGTGTATTTTGCTCTCAACTTCACTGCTTAGCTATTAGTGTTTAGAATTTACATTAGGCGTGCAATTTAGGTTGTTTTTCATACCTATTAAGGTCGCTTCGAGTTATAGTTGATCTCAATGAATTGTATAGCTAATAATGGTGAATGTGAGTATTCCGATAATATCTTGTAGGTGACTACACTTTGTTAATGCTAACATGCATCACTTAGTTGCATCTTCGTATTAACAAACAAGAATCACCTAAGACGCATTATAGGAAAATTCACATTTTCACTACCATTTAGCCTATACAAATCATTAGGATCAATTACAACTCAAAGTGGCCTTAATTCATATGAAAAACAACTTCAATCGCATGCCTAATGTAAATTCTAAACACAAAATTATCCTCAAAGATAACATAAACACTAAATACCTGAACTGTGAAGTAGAGCAAATGACCCGCTATGGTGCAACAGGAATGTAGGTTTTAGTTTTGTACTTGTGGATTATATAGTATTCTAGTATATGTATTTTAGCATTAAAACAAGTTTTAGTAATTTTGGGGGAAGCAATTTCAGTTTTCTTATTGATTATTTATTTATAAAAACCAAAATTTTTAGTGGCGGTTCTTGTAAGGAACCACCACTAAATATGCGCAATTTCACATATTTTAGGTAGCAGTTCTAAACCACCACTTAAAATCTTGGACTTTAGTGATAGCTGCATACATGGCGATTCAAAAGTGCCACTGAAAGGTTTTTTTGGTGTAGTTCTTGTTCTTCAAAAGGGTAATAAGTAGTCAAATTCACAAAAGTTTTACCTCTTATGATGAAAAAAAGCTAGTAAGTTATCGGTGTTCTTATGGGTCTTTTCATATCTTGATTAGGTTTTTTTTTTTTTTTTTCATTTTTTGTTGACTCTCTATGGGTTAGGTTTATGTCCTCCTATTGTTTCTTGTTTCTTTTATTTTAATAAACTTTGAATTAGGGCTGCACAAAATATTCAATTAGAGTGGATAACTGACCGATCCAATCCAACTAGGTTGGATATCTAATTTCAATTGGATTGGATTGGATTGGATTTAATTGGAGTTTGTAATATGAAATCCAAATGTAATCCAATCCAATCCAACCTCTATACATATTAATTTAAAAAACATAATTATCACTGTTAATACTAAATTGGCTCTACTCAAAAAAATAAATTCTAAATTGGCATAAAATATATGTAAATGACAATAAAAATGTATATTTTGTACAAACTTAGAAAATAACTTTTAATTATAAGGAAAAAAAAAACATACTTGACTTTATCCTTCATAAAGAATAAAGATAATTGAATACAATATTTTCATTCAAATTTCAATTTTATCATATTTCAACATTTTTTCTCGAAGAAAAAATCATTATTGAAATTCAAATAATAAAAAGAATGAATTAGTGAATTTTTCTTTTAAAAAACTTGACAATTAATTGATAGTTAATGTATTGTCTACATTCTATTGTTAACTTTATATGTAATATTTTATTATATATAGTTTACTTTACGGTATTATAAATTGTGTGTGTTAAATTATGTGTAAGAAATTTAATTTAGATAAATATTTGTATTTTTCTACGTTAATTGGATAAGATTGGATTGAATTTAGATTTGAAAATATTTAATTGGATTAGATTTTCATATACTATTGAATTTGATAAGATCCAGAAATTAGAAATTCAATTAAAGTTGAATTGGATTGAATGTCCTACAATTAGGTTAGAGTGGATCGATTTACTCTCGTAGGGGCTGTTTGGTATGGGGTAATGTTTACATAGGAATGGGTATCTGATTGCATTCCCATGTTTGGTACTAATTTTAGGCCCAAGAAAGTGAAACTCATGGTAATCACATTACCCTTTATGGGGGTAATATGAAACCCACCCCAATAGGTGGATTTCACATTTCCTTCCATCTAAAACATGTGGGATCCACTAGACAAATATATATATATATATCAAACCACTTTTCCCAAGTTGGTCACTTCTTCTTCTTCGTATCTACCGACTCAGTACCCACCTTCACCTTCATCAATTTCTCCATCGACCTCCTTTCTTTGCCGCCGACCCACCCTGCGTGGCCTCCCTTTGTCACCGATGACTCACCTGTGCCGTCCACAGGTTAGTTGCCTTAATCCCTCTGCATTTTGTGATTCATGTTATATTGTTTTCCCATTGATTGAAAAAAATTGATGAATGTTGATTCCTTGTCTGAGATGCTTCCTAGTATTTGATGGTCTTCTTGAATTGAGTTTTTTTGTTTTTTAATTTTATTCTTCTATTAGGTTTAAAATTAATTTTTTGTTTTTTTTTTTTTACCTTGCCTGTCATAATCAGAATTACAACCATGCTTCCAAGATTATTAACAGGAAACTTGCTTATGCCATTTACCAATTATAGATGCATTTGGGGCTAACTTTTTCATGGAAAATTGGGTTGTAGTGTTCCGGGTGTGCATAGTAGTCAGCCTAAAATATGAATAACAAGGTTAAGATTGTGTAAGTTCATAGATCAATATATTAGTCAAAGAACATATGTTGACACTTAAACTCATTTGTGCAGAAATATAAATAGTTTAAATGGATAAGATAAGATTTATAGATTAAAAAAAAAAATGACTTGTCAACTCATTTGTGCTGGAATAGAAATAGCTTGAATGACTTGTTTTCAACCATGTCTTGACTTGTCAACACAGATATACTTGAAAGACCATTGTGAGATTAACCTTTAGCTTGACCAAAAGAAAAATTCTAAAAATTAAAATCCAAAAAAAAATGGGATTGCATTGAGTAGTTTTGCATTAGATTACTGAGTCAATAGAAAATTGGATAATTATTACAAGAACAAGTGATTCTTCAAACAAAAGCTTACACCTTTCAAATAACTCCAAAAGTCTGTTTGTTATGTTGTTTCAGATTATGGTTGATATTAGTTTGTTTTAAATACCCTTTTTGTTTTGGTCAATTTGTTTTGTTTATTGCTATAACTTGTATATGCAGATATGGTTTGTCTTCCTTTGGTTGCAAAGAAAAGAATTGCTACAAATTTGATTCAATATATAGAGATCTTAAATAAGATGAGAATGTTTATCATGTTCCTAATTCATCATCATTAGGAGACGCTTTAGAACGAATAAACGATTGAGTGAAAATTCTTTATGTAGGCACCAAATACGTGACTAAATTACCACTGAATGATACATGAGAGTGATTTAACATGCATAGAGAACACTCGTATGGATAGAAGAACCTTCTTTCCATTTTATACCAACACTGTAGAATTATTGGGGGTTTAAAGGGAACCAAAAATATGGATGTTGAAGAAATGGTAGCTATATTTTACATATTATATCTCCGTTGTACTAAATTGTAGTAAAATCAAACATGAAGACACTTTAAGTAATTTTTAAAAAGTGAAGATTCTTATTG
>WUAT03178124.1:0-11892 GCA_010015005.3 Ulmus americana | reverse complement strand
GAATAGGCCACCTTGCATGGTGAGCCCATGAGTGGTTGGACCATGAAGTAGAGCTAGAGGGTGCAAGGAATAGAGCCATTTGCGATATGGGCCATGGCGTAGAGCCAGATGGGCCGAAGTGTAGAGCCAGAATTTGTGGGTCATATTGTGGAGCCCACTATTGCTAGGCTATGACGTAGAGCTATCGTAGGCAGGCTATAATGTTAAATCGACGTGAGTGGGCTGTGACATTGAACCAACCGAAAAATGATGTGGCATAGAGCTAGTTGACCTTTTACCAAGTACGAAGGTCAACAGGAATTTTTTCCCATACAATTTTTCCCCCAGTCTCTAAGTTTAGGGGTTCTAATCTTAGAGAGTAGTTCTTATTTTGAATGACTGAAACTAAGCTAAAAAATTGTTAGTTCATTGACCTCAAATGTCCGATTTAGAAAAAAATGATAAGTCATGTGAAATGTCATATTTTGGAATAAGCAGGCCGCATAGAGCGGGCTAGTGTCCTTACTAAAAAACATTGGGATATAGAGAATATTCGTGCGACACAAGGTGTCATGAGGAAGGAACAATTCAGACGACGTGTCATAAGAAGGCTTGACGACACGTTGTGCAAACATGAGGTGAATACTTATGGAAAGCGGTTCGACATGCAATGTAATATGGGTCGGTTATGTGCAAGGTTGCAAATAACCAAATTAATTGAAGGAGGTTAGAGTGAAGGTCCACTTGACACTTGGTATTGAATGGATGTTGACGAGCAACTTGGTAGATGAGCAACCCTATAAGGGTAGAGGTTATAACTCCACACGACATGTGATGTCGAATAGAGCCTATGAGTAAGGCGCATAACATGTTGTGGAGCATGATCCGGATGACATGTCACTTGTAATGACGGGTTTTGTTCGAAAGATTAGAAATTTTGTTTGACATTTCATGTCGAACGGAGAATCCTATGTAACTCAGAGAATGTACACGAATTATTTGGACAACTTTGACTCCGTTCAACACATGATGTCGAACGGACTTGGTAGGAAGAAACGCATGAAATTTTGTGCAGGTTGGATGGCATGCTGTTTATGATAGGTAGACATCGTTTAAGTATAACGAAGTTCGTTCGACATGAGATGTCGTGAAGAATCAGATGGGGGCTCTCTTTGAAGTGCTATTGAAGCGCTCGTGGACCTGAGTCTGTGCGACATAGAATTTCGTGTGGTGGAAAATTCAAGGCCAAGAGCCTAATTGGTTCAAGCTTTTTGTAAAATGTGAGACCGTGAGAGATGCAATGTCGTGTAGAGAGGAGGTAAGGTCAGAGAGCCTTATTTGTTCACATGTTTTTGTAGAACGGAAGTCCGCACGGCATGTTATGTCACACGGAGTTGTGGGGTGAAGCTTACACATCCGTGTGGCATTGAACCGAGTTTGGGTAACTCTAAGGGCCTTAAGATGTTGGCTCGACATGAGATATCATGAGGAGATGGGTAGAGGCCATGAGCCTTAATGTGCTGGGCCTTTGCCTAATTGACATGGGCTTGACAAGGGATGTCATGAGGAGATGGGTCAAGGCCATGAGCCTTAACGTGTTGAGCCCATATCTTATGGGTAACAGCTCGACACGCTTGGTCAAACGAAACCAGGGCAAGCGTACGGAGCTTAAACGTGTGGGAGAAGGAACCAGCACGAGGAACATGTGTGGCTTGTGTGGTGCCACATGTAAAGGCGTGAAGTGATATTATGAGTTCCAAGGCTCTCTGGATGGCTAACATGTGGCGATTTTTGAATTTGAAGCTTCTTAAGTAATTTTTTTCTCCTTGATACCCATTTCATGAAGAAGATGCAGTTCAGAGAGTTCAAGCATTTTCCAAGAGAAGAATCAAGGTAAAGACTCATTCTATCTCTGATGTCTTTGCCGATTTCTACTAGGTTGGGTTTTTATTCTTGCATTCTTCATTTTGACCTAGGTTTTTGAAGAAAAATTTTGGTAAAAGAAGCTTTGAGCTTTTTGGACAAAATGGGTTCTTAGTCTTAAAGGTTTATGAGTAATTTGAATAGATCCCTTGTTTTTGCTTGCTATTTTGGATTTTCAAGTGTATTATGAAGAGTTTGAGAGCTTATTTGGAGAGTTTAATTGGATTTTTTTTTTTTTTGGATTTGTGAGTTGGAATTATCTCCATGGGGCTTTGATTTTTTGCAAGTTAAGGAGAGTGAATAGTAGTGGTTTGATCTGTTTGGGGGAAGAAGAATCTTATTTTGGCATTCGTGTTGAATGGAGGTATGATAGGGAGAATTGGAGTGTTGTGAGATTCACGTGATGTCCTATGTCATGCAGATTGGAAGAGGGGTTTGGTACTTGGTTAAAACTTGTTCATATAGTGGGAGTGACTCGACATGACATGTCATGTCGTGTGGTCTTGGGGGTAAAGTGTGTGTTCTCAATTGATCTTGGCCATGCAGAGATGGTGCAACATTGTTGGTTATACGGACTTGAGAGTCCATTTTTGGGGCTATAGCTTGGTATGACATCAAGTGTTGCATGGACCTTGGGTCCATTTCCTTTGCTTAGCTTGGTGCGGACTTCACCGTGTGACAGGTTGTGTTGCATGGACTTGTACTTTGTGTTCATCAGTTTGGGACTTGGTTCTTTTTATCATGGTGAGCCGTCGACTAGTTTTTGGTGACGATGTTGTTTTGTTCGAGTTAGATGCTAAAAGTGACTCCCATCAAGGGAGTAGTACAAAGAGGGGTGATAACCCTGAAGTTTCTTTAGCTGGGGCTACTAAGCATGTTGGCTGGAGTACCCAAAGAGTTGATGATGTTGTAGAGCCAAATGCCACCCTTGAGATGGATTTAGGTGGCGAGCTAGAAGAGATTGAGGCTGGGTCAATCGTAGTGAGTCGGCCCAGTGGGGGCATCTTGAAGGAGAACCCGAGTTCTACCTTCAAGGAATTTGATATGCTGAAGCTCCGATATATATACTAGATTCCAGCTTCAGTTGAGATATGTGCTCTACTTCCTTATGAGTTGGTCGACTGGGATGTCCCAGGATGGTAGAGCTTTTATGAGTTCACTTTTGATACAGGGTTTTGCTTTTCAGTGTCCAAGCTAGTGAGAGGGGTGATCGAGCACTTTGAGATAACACCTAGCCAGCTCATGCCCAACTCTTGGAGGATTTTGATGTCTTTGGAGTGCTTGAGTATGAGGAGTGGCATTGAGTTTGGCTTGGGAGAGGTGCTATTTACTTACTTCTTATGGGTACACGACCATGAGAAGGGCTGTTACTAGCTTTATGTGTGGCTGGATAGGGTTCAAATGGTGAACCATTTGAGGACCAATGATCGCGACTGGAAGCGGTCATACTTCTTCGCTTGGGGTGACTTAGTGTTTGGTCCGAAAGGACCGGGGGATGCACCATCTTTTTGAAAGGCTTCTGGTGAGCCTCTTTTACTTTTACTTGTTCAATCAAGTTGCTTGACTGAATCTCATTGTTGTTTCTTTTGTAGATCTCCAGCTCAACCAGGTAGTGCTGAGCGGTTTGATCGCTAAGGAGTGCACCAGACGCATCCTTGAGATCCTAACGGAGGATTGTGATTAGAGAGTGGTGCTTTTTGAGCTACGGATGAGGGAAAGCCATCTTTGGAGCCACATAGAGGGCATCTAGAGAGGTATACCGGTCCTCCCCTTTGGCTATCCTTGCAAGTGTTGCTTATTCATTGTGTGATCCATCTTATTTATGGTAAGTATTCTTTGAACTCACTGACACCAGACTAATTGACTCTTATAAAGAAGGAGATGAAGAATTTCATGATACCTACAACGAAGGAGATCAAGGCATGGAAGAAAGTTGGAGCAGATAAGAAGCAGAAGAAGATACTCGACACTTCTGCTGTAGGCCGCTCGACTGGTAGAGCTGTTGTACCCTCTATTTTGGCTAAGTCATATATGAAGATGACGGCGAGCTAGAAGAGGGCTAGAGTAGAGGAGGGCAATGACATTATGTTGTGGCTTCCTCGATCCGCCTCCTCTTATTCTGATGCCAGCTTCTTGGAGGGTGTTGGAGAGTCTCTCTTGCTCTTAGAGGATAAGCACCGCTTGAGTGCTATCAGCTTGGTTCAGGCGGCTGACTGGGAGGTCACCCGCAACTTCCAGGTAACCTTTATCAACTTCTTTGAGTATATGTTGTTTTTTCTTTCATTGCTTGTTTAACACTTTTTATGTTTTGTAAGCGCTAATTGGGAGCCTTCACCTGAGAAATTAGGCGACGGTCCAAGAGAGGAGGGTGGTTAAGCTCCAGGTTGCCAATGCTCAGCTGTGGAAGACCATTTTATAGATACAGACCCAGGAGCTGGAGTCAGATGTTGAGCTTAGCTCCTTAAGAGTGAAGCTGGTCACCATGGAGAGTCAGTTGACCACTTTGGAGTCCTTTTTTGAGCAAGAGAGGAAAGTGAGTAAGGAAAGATTGGTGGCTCTTGATATGGTAACCAGTTATACCGTAGTCACCACTCGTGCTGAACTCATGTAGGAGTTTAAGGATGAGAAGAGCTCAGAGTGGGATCCCGATTACTGGATCGGGCTATGGTAGAGCCATGATGAGGATGCAACTGAGGAGGAGCATAAGGAGCCAGCTACTGGGGATCGAGCTGGGCAGGTGCAGGTGGGAGATATGCCACCTTCCTTTTCTATCGATGTGGTCATGATGACAATGGAGCAACCAGCTAAGCCGAAGGCTGAGAGGCATGATGGTTTGAAGCGTGCAGCTCCATAGGCTCTTTATCTTGTTATGTACATGCCATACATGTTATTTTTGTTGTTTTGAGGCAGTATATGCCACCTTTTTGTATTTTTATACATTTGAGCCTTTGTGGCATTATCTTTATATGATGATATTTTATCTTTTGTTTTATGATGCGTTTTTTTGTCAATAATAACCAAAAACAAAAATAATGAAAAAGAATTCCAATTACCAACTTGAGATGAAAAACTTGTGTTGAAGTGACTTTGAATTCAGCGTAGTACTGACTTACGATGTCAAATGTGAGGCTAGGTGTACTCAAAGTCAGTACTACACATGATTTAGTATAGACTTCGGAGTCAAGAATGAGTAAAGAGCCGGGGTGGTTGAACAAATGGCTTGGACCAAGGTGTAGTGCCAAGGTCGGGATGACGTTTGATGTAGTATTGTTTGGGACGACACATGATGAAGTGTGGCAGAGTTGGTACTATACATAATGTAGTACAGACTTGCAAGATTAAGCGAGAGTGTAGAGCCAGGTTGACTCAGCCATCGGAGTAGACCGTAATGTAGTGCCAACTGATCTAAACGTCGGGATAACACTCAACATAGTGCCGAGTTGCAGTCGAGGTGTTAACGTAGAATTGGCTATCTCTATCCCCCTAATCTAAGTGTAGTACTCGGTGGATTACTGATCTTATACTATAGTATGGATGTCGGATGGTTCCTATTCAAGTTGGTGCGGGGCCAACTAGAGTAGAGGATAACCATGTAAGGCCAGTGCCAGCTGTCCCCTAGTAGGAATGTCTAGCCGACCTACTAAACATGGGTTAGGGTGGCTAATGGCTTCGATGCTCAAGTTAGTATCTATTTGACATGAAATATAAAGGAAAGATTGCAAACTGAGATGAAACCTCCTTCTGTTTGGTAGTCTGGAGTTGTTAGATAATTGCAAGATAAGGAAAGGCTTTGGGTGCCATCAGCCCTCCAATGCTTAAGTTAGTACTCTGTTGATATGATAATCAATGGAAAGTAGAGCAAGAGATACTCCCTGTAATATGAAAGAGTTGGGTGACAAAGTACTTGCATGAGATGTAAGCTAGGAAAGGAAGCTCTTAGTCATCGCTCAAGTTATTACACACCAAACAAACATACAATGGAAGTTCAAAGTTTAAAGTTAAAAAATGATATAACTTAAGATGGATGGCATTCCAGCTATTATGAATGTTGCAGCCATCCTGAGCTTGAAGCTTGTACGCTCCCTGGCCAACGACTTTGGTGATATGTTAAGGGCCTTCCCATGTAGAACCAAGCTTGCCTGCTCCTGCGTCCTTCGTGTTCTGGAATACTTGGCGTAGTACCTAGTCCCCAAGTTTGAAGGTCCTTGCTTTAATGTTCTTGCTGTAGTGTCATGCTACCTTCTGATGGTAGGTTGCAATGCGGAGACAAGCCATGTCCCTCGACTTATCGATGGTGTCGAGGTTGTGGTTGAGTTACTGCTAGTTGATGTCTTCATCAAGCCATTGGCACCTTACTGATGGGATCCCAACCTCAATGAGAATGACTGCCTCAGAGCCATATTCCAATGAAAAGGGTGTCTCATTGGTCGGAGTTCGAGCGGTAATGCGGTAGGACCAGAGTACTCTTGGTAGCTCATCGGCCCATGCGCCTTTGGCTTTCTTCAACCGCTTCTTGACTGTCTTGATGATGGTCTTGTTAGAAAATCCAGCTTGGTCGTTAGCTTATGGCTAGCATGGTGTGGAGTAGTTTAACTTGATACCCCATTCTTTGCAGAAGTCTTGGAACTCGAAGCTAATGAATTGCAAGCCGTTGTCTGTGACTATCTCCTTTGGTACCCAAAGCGGAAAATGACTTTCTTCCATATGAAGTTCTTGACTTTGTGATCGTGGACCTAGGGAAGGCCTTAGCCTTGATCTACTTGGTGAAGTAGGGATGACTGCTAGCATATAGATCCACTGTCCAGGAGTTGTTGGGAGCTTATCGACGATGTCCATCCCCCACTTTATGAATGGACAAGGAGAGATGATGGGAGTGAGATGCTCTAGGGGAAAGTGTGAAACTTACGTGAAGAGTTGGCAAATATCATATCATTGGATGAAGTTGGTGGAGTCTAACCTCATGGTGGGCCAGTAGTAGCCTATAGTCAAGGATCAATTAGCAAGGCTACATCCCCCAGGCGTGATTGCCACACTCCCCCTGGTGAAGTTCAAGTAGGATGTAGCTTGCTTCAATTGGATTAATACACTTGAGGTATGGTTTGGAGAAGGACCTCCTTAGGAGTTCGTCATCAAGGATGGTGAACCTAGCAGCCTTAGCCCGAAGGTGACGTGCATCGATCTTGTCATCTAGGAGTTCATTATGAGTCAAGTAGCGTAAGATGGGAGTTATCCATGAGTCAGATGTATCAATGATTATCACCTTAGCGGGTGGGCTCTTCCATACTGCCAGCCATTGGAGGTAGATCAATGGGATAGACTAAGATGATGTAACTGGGATTTCTTACCCAAGGTTAGCCAAGGCGTTGGCATGGTTGTTCTCAAGTCTGGGTACATGTACTATGTTAAACTCTTCAAAGGTAGATTATAGCTATTTGACATGGGCAAGGTAAGCTGTCATCTTAGAGTCCCGAGCTTAATAGGTTCCAAGGAGTTGGTTGACAACTAGCTGGGAATCATAGCATATGTCTAGCTTTCGGATGCCCATTTCCTTGGCAAGTGAGAGGTCAGCGATGAGTGCCTTATACTCTGCTTTGTTATTGGTGGCCAAGTAGCCACAACAGATGGATTACTGGATGAGGTCCCCCTCAGGTGAGGTAAGGATGAGTCCTATGCTGACATCGTTCATGATGCTTGATCCGACGATTGAGAGTGTCCATTTAGAGGACAAAAGCTTGGTGAAACTGAGTAATTCCTTATCGGCCTGCACTTGAGCATTAGGAGTGAATTTTGCAATGAATTCAACCAATACCTGGGACTTGATGGCAGTATAAGGTTGGAAGGAGATGCCATACTCGCTGAGTTCTACTGCCCACTTGGTGAGCCAACTAGAGAGCTCTGGCTTGTGAAGGATGCCCTTCAATGGAAAGGTAGTGAGAACCACGATTAGGTGAAATTGGAAGTAGAGCCACAACTTACGGGCTATAGTGACCAATGCTAGAGTAAGCTTATCAAGTTGGCTATAGTGAGTTTCCACTGACTTAATTACGTAGTAGACCTGCAGTTTTCTGCCTTCCTCTTCTCGGATGAGCATGGCACTGACGGCGGTCTTAGAGATGGCGAGGTAGATGAAGAGTTGTTCCCATCCTTGGGCTTGGAGAGAAATAGAGGTGAGGTCAAGTACTTCTTGAGTTACTAGAGTGCTTCTTCACAGGCTGGAGTCCATTCGAAGTCCTTGGACTTGCGTAGAGTTGTAAAGAAGAGGTGACACTTTTCTGACGACCAAGAGATAAACTGGTTGAGGGCGGCCACCTTTCTGGCTAAGTACTGAACATCATTTATGCAAGTAGGAAATGGGATGCCCACCATGGATTGGATCTGATCTGGGTTGGCCTTGATGCCTCGTTAGGTTACCATGTAAGCTAGGAATTTCCTGAAGATACACCAAAGGAGCACTTAGTAGGATTGAGTTTCATGTCATACCTTTTAAGGACCTCGAAGGCTTGGCGGAGATGGTCAAGGTGCTGCTCAACTATAAGAGAATTGACTACCATGTCGTCTATGTAGACTTCCATGGTATCACCTAGCATGTCAATGAACATTTTGTTGACAAGTCACTGGTAGGTTGCATCGGCGTTCTTCAACCCAAATGGCATAACTTTGTAAGAGAAGATACTTCTCTTGGTGATGAAGTTGGTCTTATTTTGGTCATCCGAGTGCATGAGTATCTGGTTGTAGCCTGAGAAGGCATCCATGAAGCTGAGCAGGTTATGACCGGTGGTAACATTGATAAGCATGTCGATGTGAGGTAGTGGGAAAGAGTCCTTGGGACTTGCCTTGTTGAGGTCAGTGAAGTCAATGCATATCTCACTTCCCATACTTCTTCCGTATGATGATGACGTTGGCGAGCTAGTCGGGGTAGTGTACCTTGTGGACTGACTCAATGTTGATCAGCTTTTAGACCTCCTTATTGATGACTCAGTTGCATTCGGGAGTGAACTTGCATCACTTTTTCTTCTCGGGTGGATGGTCCGGGTCTACTTGGAATTGATGAACCATCACCTCTGGGTCAATTCCAGTCATGTTGATGTGTGGGAACTTCATTGAGTTCCTTCATGACAGGCTGGTCTGGATCCGTGTGGCCTACCAGAGTGGTTTGTAATTGCTATAAGGTGGAAGGCTTGGCCCTCAAGGTGTTGTGATAGCAGTTGCGAGAGGTGCCTTTTTCACCCTTGATCTCTTTGATTCCCCACTAGGTAGGGAACCTGATGACTTGGTGGAAGGTGGAGGGGACTGCCCTCGTGCTATGAATCCATGGCCGTCCAAGGATAACATTGTAAGATGATGGGCTATCTAGTACTACGAAGGTCATGTAGAGGTTCACCCCACTAGGGTATATTGGGAGTGTGATGTCCCCCACGGTGAACTTCTGCTCCCCACTGAAACTAATAAGGACGGTAGAGCAGTGGTGGATGTTGGATTCGTCGATCTTTATCTCCTTAAGAGCATTCAGGAATAGTACATTAGTAGATGAGCTATTGTCAATGAGAAATCTCTTGATCATGCAATTGGTGATCAGCAAGGAGATAACCAGAGCGTCATAGTGAAGGTTGATGAATCACGCGGCTTCGTTGTCAACGAACCTGATGGTTTGGTTTGTGGTGATGCCAGCTAGTGGTTGGGAGAGTTTGGTTTTTGAGTTGATTGTGAACCATGCATGTCGCCTAGTGGCGGAGTTGCTGATGTCGTTGACTTCTGAGCCACTAGTGATGACATTGATTTCTCTCTTTGGAGTGGGCTCTGTAGGTTGGTCAACTTGGAAGTTGTCTCGGATGGCTAGGGTGTTGTTCCCTTTGTCTGATAGTAAGTCTTGGAGATAACTTCTCTTGAGAAGGTTGGCCACCTCTAGTCGGAGAGCAATGCAGTCTGGAGTGCTGTGGCCATGGTCACCATGGAACTCACACCACTTGGTGGTGTTTCACTTAGGATCTAGATTGTTTGTCTTCCAAGGCCATCTGACTATGTTACCCATACCTTTCATGATTGCAACCACTTTCACGGGCTCAACATTGAGGTTGTACTCCGGGATCTGGGTACGGTCAATCTGAGCTGTAGGCCACTTGGTGGGTCTGGACGACAGTCGGTCGAGTTGTCGTTTGTTATCCCGGGTATATGTTCTCTTAGGCACCTAGAGTAGGGCTCGGTGGAGCAGGAGTTGATCCGTCTATCGTATGATTGGAAGGGTCGCTTAGGATGTAGTTCCTTGCTGCAACTATTGTAGGACAAACAATGACTGTGGTGGAGCTTGTCTTCTTCCCATCTAATCTTGACCCAAGCTCGGGCCAAGACATCTTCCATGGTGGTGCAATTGAATTTGGTGAATTCATTGTAGAGCGCACCGTCTGGAAGGAACCCTTTCCAGAAAGCATCAACATCAGCCTCTTGATTGCAGAATAGGATGGAAACCTTATCATGGTTTAAGTGTCAAACTTAGTCGTATAGTGGCTCACTGTGACGTTGTTTGACTTGGTAGAGGTCACCTAATAGTATCTCAATTTTCTTGCTACTGGCAAATTGCTTTATGAAGATGTCCATGAGTTGAGCGAAGGCAGAGATGGAATTGTTAGGTAGGTTGGTGTACCATTGTAAGGTTGGACCCAAATTTCTTGCACATGCATGCTTCCCAGAGATCATGGGGTATGGCGGCGATGAACATCCTTTGTTTGTAGGATGCAATATGATCCATGGGATCCGTAGTGCCATCATAGAGCTTTATGTTTGGGAAGGAGAATTTTTTTGGCATTTCCACAAGGACGATGGAGTCAACAAACGGAGAGTTGACATAGCTATGCCACTGACTCTTCCTAAGAGGGGTTGGGACCCTAGGGATCTGTTGGATCATGGCTGCCATCTCCACCAGCCTCTTTGCCATAGCTTGTTCCATGAAAGTCATGACAGACGAGTAAAGGCCAACGTTGGTGGTGATATGAGGTAGGGAGCTTCATATGACATAGAGTGTAGTGCGAAACTCAGGGTGCTAGTGAGAGGTAGGATCGGCTGGTAGACCGATCGGGCCATAGATAGGAATGGTGGGTAGATCGGAGGTCGAGGTTTGACAGCAGTCACTGGATAGAAACGAGGAAGTAGGGTTGATTGGATTAATGGGTTCGGTGAGACCTGCCATAGAGCTGGCAAAAGAAGAACTAGAGCCACCAATGATCAGTGGGCTGTTGGTCGGAGCAGATGTAGAGCCACTGATGATGACTGATTGATGAGCAAGTGGCTGACTTGATGAGCTTCTGGGTTCTGGAGTCACAAGGGACTGCGTAGGTGGGATCGTGACCCAGAACCTAGAGTTGTAGGGTTACTCCGGTGCGGTCTCAATTGCTGTGAGCCGTTGGACCTGCTCCTGAATGTTTAGATTCTCAATGCGTAGAGTCATGTTCTCATCCTCTAAGGTTATGAAATAGTTGGAGTTTTCTTGGACCTAAATAGTTAGGGCAGAAATCTGAGCCGCAAGGTCATTGGTGGGTAGAGTATCTGCATTCTCAACCATGGGAGCAGGTCATTCTTAGAAGATGAATTGCCAAGGCTCCACGGTAGGTGCCAAATTATAGACTGTAGATTTCTACAATTGAATATCTTGTGTGTATGAGGCCACAGACTACCTATGAGACTTGTTAGATAGAGAAAGCATATGTGATCGTGAAGTTATTGACACTTGGCGGGTGCCGGTCAAAGGAACACCAACGGTCAAGTTAGTTAACAGAGAAGAGGATAAGATCCAAGGAAATATGTAAAGACATAATAGCATTACCATGACTAGGAGGTTTGGGCACGGTGGAAGGCAGTAGGCAAGCTAGAAATTGGCTCTATTGCGGCAGTATTGTGGGTGTGAGACCCCAAAATATCCTACTATTACTGTAACGTTTTACGATATAAATAATAAGAAAATATCGGATAGTATTTTTGATTTTTACTACTATTGAGTTC
>WUAT03178013.1:0-11895 GCA_010015005.3 Ulmus americana | reverse complement strand
AAAAAAAAAAAAAAAAAAAAAAAAAAAAAAAAAAAAAAAAAAAAAAAAAAAAAGAAAAAAAAAAAAAAAAAAAAAAACAAAAAAAAAAAAAAAAAAGAAAAAGAAAAAGAAAAAAAAATGTTAAATATTAATTCTTTTATTAAATAGTTTTTTATTAATTTTTAAGGGCAGTTTCGGAATTTTTAAAAAAGTCCTAACTAAGGCCCTTTTTTGTAATTATGGTTAACATGAGGGTTACCGGGAGAGTTTTTTGAAACTGATGATCATTTTTGTAATTATGGTTAACAATAGAGTACCAAAACGTAACTATCCCTTTTATTTAATTTTTATTTTACTAATTTATTAGTTAATGGATGATATGTTGTGGAACTTGGTTTGAATATTCTTTTCTCTTCTTTTAGGATGAATTTGAGTAAGGAGAGGTTTCGACCGGTGTGTAGCAATGCTACGTCTCAAGAGGGAATTTTTCTTTTTCCTTTCTAAATTTTTATTTTTGTATATTGGGGACAATGTAAATTTTAAGTTTGGGGAAAAGTGACAATATTCCTCAGCTAATAATTTAGTTCAAAATTTTCAATTTTTAAAAATTATTTTTGTTTTGCAGGTTACATTCTATAGTCAATAATAATAACTTGATTACTGTAATGCATTATTAAGATGAAATTTTATATTGTTTAGTTTTTGAGGATACTTTGAATGTTTGTTTTGTTTGAATTTGAAATTCAATGTTAATCTAGTAATATTACTTTGAAATTTATCAATTATTGTATGCTTAGAGACATTTTATTTAGATGATTATGGATGATTTTAGATCTTAACAAATTCTAGAACTTATTTGATTATCATTCGAGGTGAAATCATAGATTTGTATGTTACTTAAGAGATTATTTAGACCATATTTAGATCGTTTGAGCCTTTTCCTTATGTATTTTTAAAAGTTAGTTACCCATTTGAGCCTTGATATGAAATTAGCTTTATTTTCCTTCTTTAAGCCTATTTTCTTACATGTTACTAGCCTAAACACTTATTCTTACTCTTAATGAGAAATTTTAATACACATATTTTGTTAAAGAGCGAAAATTGAGGAGTATAGGAGGGAAAAGTGAATTTATCCCTGATTTATAATGCAAAATAAGTTTTGGGGTACGAAAACAAAGGTAATGTTTGGAGGATGAAAAGAAAACAAAATTGAAAAAGAAGAAGAAAAGAAAGAAATGTTATAAGTGCTAAAAAAAAGAGAAAAGATCGTCAATGGTACTAGTTATGAAAAAATTGAGTTGAAATGTGTTTATTTCCAAAAAAGAAAAAAATAAATAAAGATGAGAAGTTCAAATGTTTTGTGAAGTCCTGTTAGTGTTGAAAGCTCTTGTGGTCTTTGAATGTGTTCAATTTGGGTAGTTTTTATTATTTTAAATTCTTATTCATTTTTCTTGAACCAATACCTTAACTTGACATTACAAGCTTATTAAAGACCTTATGACTATGCATATTGATTGATTAGTATTAAAGACCTTAGGGTTGATATGTAGCCCAACCATGACCATGCATATTGGTTGATTAGTATTTATTTTATGCTGAACATAATTTATTTTTGTATTTACTATGTGTTTAATGCTTTCAATTTTTTTGATCCGAGTTTTGAATAATTGTAAAATCGAGGTTGAGATCGAGAGATGAAATATAGGTTAGATCTTTATAGTAAAAAAATATATGTTGAATGAATAGTAAAGATGCATTAGCATAACCTATAAAGTTAATTGTTAGATCTATAACAATTCTATTAAACTTAAGAACCTCTTTCAACTTAAATTCACACAGAGATATAATGAGTTAGTATTTAAGAGTAAATTTAATGTTGTTCGAGAGAAAATATTAGTGATTTAAGGAATTAAATCTATAAATAAAGTTTAGGTTAAATAATATAATTTATTAGATTGTATAGGATTGGTTGGTGTAAAATATTTGGTCCTAGGTTAGTTAAATCCATTGAACTTTGAATTTTTCTCTTATTTAAGCTTTGTTATGTTTAATTTCATCTTCTCAACTTTTAATTTAATCAAATAGTAATAGGGATAGTTTATTTTGGTAGTTAATAACTAGTAGTCTTCGTGGGTTCAACACTTTATTTCTTTACCATATTACTTGATGATTTAATGCACTTGCTAAAATCTTGCATTACCATTGCATTTGTACGTCATTAGAGTATTTGGTGGTTATTAGTCCACATGCGGTTGTAGATTTATCCAGTCCATTTAGATTTATTATGGTGAATTTACCTTATTCCATATTGCAAAAGCTTCAAGTTTGAGTTCCCATCGTTGGAAAAGAGACCTAATGAGCCATGACAGTGCTTGAAATTTGTGTCTTTCAAATAGATTTCTTGGGTGCTTTTTGCAAAAGGCAATATCCCTTACGAAAACTTTAGCACATGTTAAACCCTTAAATTCGATCACCAGAATCAATAGATAATTTCGAATTGGATTAGACTTTGAGATTTTTACAATAAAAAGCTTATGCTTAGTAGTTATACTTATACTTTACTGTTATTTTCTTAGTGTATGTTTGGTTCCATATTCAAAATAACCTACTCCTGTTCTCAGTAATCCTGCCGTTTGTTTCCCTTATTCTCAATATTTCTTCCTACTTTCTTATACTATTCCAAAAACTCCCAAAATACTACATCTCTTCATCACTTTTTTAATAAAATATTACTTCTCTCTACTATATTTTTAATAAAATATTACCTCTTTCCATCATATTTTTAATAAAATATTACATCTCTTTATTAGCCTATTAATTTTTAATAAAATATTACATCTCTTCACTACCTTATTACTTTTTAATAAACTATTACCTTTTAAATAAAATATTACCTCTCTTCATCACCTTTTTAATAAAATATTATCTCTCTCTATTATACCATTATTAAATTTCGTATACCTCATCAATCCTATTTACAATACTTCAAATCAAACAAAATCACTATTTATAATATTCTATTTACAATACTTTATTTATAATACTACATAATATTCAATAAAACAGAAGCTTATATTGGTATTATTGTACATTTTTATCAGACCTAGGTACCTTGGTTATTAATGAAATAGCTCTTATTAAAAATAAAAAATAAATTTTTTTTTTTTTTTTTTTTGGAACCGATTGAAAAGCTTTTTAGAGCCAATAATCCTACATCTCAATTAGGGAGAGTAAGATCGGCCATTTTTTTTTTTGGTTATTATTATTTCTATTTTGTTATTGGATTTACGTGAATACCCCCATTCTGAACTCCAATCTACGAAACTTGCCTTGTCCCAAATCTCCAACCACCATCGTCCCCAAATTCGCCTCCCTCCCCCTCCTCAACATCCATGAGAAATCGAAGCCGCCAGAGACCAAGAACAACCATAGAATGCTGCATTTTCCTCTTCAGTCCCTAAGCTTTGATTGGAATTGCTTGAGCCCCATAGCAACCTGGTAAGAGACCTATTCTATTTTGGTTTTTGTTATTGGGTTTTCATTTTGGATTGTTTGTGGTGATGGTATTGGTGAAATTAATGTTATTATAAATATTTCTTGATTTTGAATCTATTTATTTATCTTGATTATAAAATTTTCTTTTATTTGATTGTTTGTTTGTTTTGAATTATTTATTTTGTTTAATCTTATGGTTATGGTTTGTGAATTTTGGTATGATTAAGATGGTTTGCTTGTATTATGATGTTCCTTTTGTATTGGCTAGTGGGTGCTTGTATTATGTATAGTAGTTGACATGGTTCAATGTTTCTCATGTTTGCAACTCAATCTGATCTAAATTTTAGATTAAGAGTTCGTGGATTTTGGATTTACTGACCCCAAGAAGTATTTTGTTCAATTCTTTGATAGAGGAAATGTAAGTAGTTCTTGTTGTATTATGTGCATATATTTCTAAGATGGTTGAATGACTGAAATAACAGTGTGAAATAATAATCACTGTCATGACATGTGTTATGTGATTGATGGGTAAATATTATTATGGGGTGTGTAGCCTGAGAATATATCCTTTGTTGTGAAAATAACTACTTTTGTTGTTGGCCCGAAGTAAGTTTAGTACACTCCATGTTCGTTGATCTTTGTTGATTTATGTGTTGGGTGTTCTGTGAAACAATTATTTTAGGGATTTGGATTGAGTTTGAACGGTGTTTGGGAGGGTTTTTTCGCGATTTCCAGCTTGAAGAGATGGAGGATTCAGGAAAAAATGGGGAGAACGTGGAGAAGATAACAACTGGGTCAAGAGGTAAGTGTCCATGGTTGGTAGATTCATTCAATGCAATAAAGAAACTGTTGTTGTTTTTTGGTTTAGGGTTTTGTCAGGAAAAGTATGGAATTTGTGGTCCCAAAATGATGTTTGTGGTCCCTAAAGTGGAGATTAGGTTGTTTGTTTAATGGATTAAATTATAGTATTGTTTTTTGGTAGTTTTTAAATTGAAGAGTTGTGTTAGTATATAAACTGTATGTAGGGTGAAAAAAACTGGTATAAAAAAATGTGGTTATTTAATAAATTAAAGAGTAGGGATAATTAGAGGGGTAGAATTTGGTTGGAAAAACTGGATTTACTCATATATTGTTGGGGTTCTGTACATATATTATCTGATGTCCAATTGAATATTACAAATATATGATTGTACATCCTCTGATTTTTAAGCCGTACATCACTATGTTGTCATAGTTTATATGAGGTTTAGATGAGTATTTAAAGGTTGAGCATATGATGATTGTAAGAATTTGCTAATTAATGTGAAACTAAGATACTTGATATTGCTGTTTGGTGTCTTTCTCCTTTGTTAGAATATATGCTGATTGTATGGGTAATTGTTATTATATTCTCAATGGAGTAAGCTCGTAGTAATGAAGATAGGTAACCCTTGAAATAAGATCATAGAAGAGACAGTTTGCTAAGATTATACGGGTTAGAAAGATAGTTTGTTAAGACACTAACTAAAATAAATTCAATTTTTTTCTTCTATTATATGGGTTAGAAAGATAAAGTTTGTTACGATTCTTTCACTACTGTGCATTGAAAAGGTAAACAAGATGCAGCAAAACTCTCTTTTTCGCCATAGTATCCGAGTTAAACATAAGTCTCTTGTCTTTTTCTTTTTGCTTTTCTGTTTTTGATGAGATTAAAGCTTTTATTTCTATTTACTTCTTTTGCAACGCACCAGTTATATATATTAGGGATCTAATTGCTATAACTGAATTTTTTTTGTCGAATTTCTCCTATATATATTAGTGTTGAAAGCATGCTTTTAATTCTATAATTAGTTCCTAATCCAGCTGGCTATATAGACAAATCACTAGCAAGTGACATTTCTTATTCTTGTTTGAGTAGTCAATATCAAGTAACTTGACTTCAAATCTGTACACGATTTACTCTTATTTTGTTGAGGTTTTGTAAATTGAAAACTCTGTTATTTCTGTAAATGGTTTTTTTGTTTGATATTTTGGATTTTAAAAAAATAAAAAAATATATATATGTGGTCTGTTTGATGCACCAGGAACAAGTGGTGTGAAAAATATAGGACTGGATGAATTTGTGGAAAAAACAGGTTCAGATGAAGAATGTGACGAGTCTTATGATGGTGAATATGTGAATGATAGTGGAAGCGAGAGTAACAGATTCGGCAATGATTTTATTGAGCCTGAATACAAAGAAGTAGAGGGGGAGGATCAATTTCAACATCTTGATGGGTTCGTGGTGGGGTGTTATGAGTGTGATGGTGGCGATGAAGCTGAAAAAGAAGCAGATTTGGAGAGGGATGAATATAAGGAAGAAGAGTTGGATGATGAGCAAAAGCTAGCAATGAAGGAACTTAAGAAAATGGATGGACGGAGGTGGAAAAAAATTTTGAAGCCCAGTTTTGAACAGTTTAATTTGGAAAGGGAATTGAGGGATGTGAATCTCAAAGTTGGTCAAATATTTGCAGATGCAAAAGTTTTTAAGGAAGCAGCTAGAGAGCATGCT
Organism: Ulmus americana; assembly: GCA_010015005.3. NCBI lineage: Eukaryota > Viridiplantae > Streptophyta > Magnoliopsida > Rosales > Ulmaceae > Ulmus > Ulmus americana. Next base: position 5,891 of record WUAT03178013.1, on the reverse strand, counting down.
ATCAAGCAAGGGAGAACAATATGGTTTCCATGCAATGAGAAAACCTGAGTTCAAGGTGTGTGCAAGGGCAGCAAAGGGGAATCAAAAAAATGTCCTTGGTCAGTTTGGGCATCTTGCTATGAGAAGAATAGTCATGCTTTCATGATAAAGACATTGAATGACAAACACACTTGCCTGGGAGTACGAAAGAATCGACTAGCAAATTCTGCATGGTTAGCCAAGAGGTACACAGATGCTTTAAGACCGGGAAAGGAATTCAAGATGTTTGACTTTTTGGGGAAAGTGAGAGAGGACTATGTTTGCCAACCATCAAGAACTCAAGTTTACAGAGCAAAGAGAAAAGCTGGTCTGCTTATAGAAAGAAGTTTGGCTAGTCAATATGCCAAACTTTGGGATTATGCAGAGGAATTAAGGAGATCCAATCCAGGCTCAACAGTAGTTATTGACACAGAGAAAGGGTCGGCTGAAGAAGTGATGTTCAGGAGGATCTACATATGTTTAAAAGCTTGCAAACAAGATTGGATAGCAGGGTGTAGGCCAATTATAGGGTTGGATGCATGCCAAACAAAGGGATATCACAAGTCACAACTGTTATTTGCAATTGGGATAGATGCAGATAACAGTTACTTTCCCATTGCCTATGCAATTGTTGAGAAAGATTGCTACAAGACATGGATTTGGTTTCTGGAATTGTTGAAAGATGATTTGAATTTGTATGAGTCTTTTGGGATCACATTCATGACAGACAAACAGAAGGGATTGGTGGAGGCCATTGGTGAGTTATTTGAAAATAGTGAGCATCAGAATTGTGTGAGGCATTTGTATGCCGATTTAAAGAAAAAGTTCGAAGCTGACAATATTATGACCAAAGTGTGGGAAGCTACTAGGGCCACTACAGTTCAAGATTTTAACAGGGCGATGGCACAAATTAAAGAAATTAATGAAGGAGCTCACAAATGGCTTTCTGAGAAACCTGCCTACCAATGGTCCAAGAGTTACTTTAGAGATTGGCCTAAGTGTGACATGCTTCTAAACAACATATGTGAGTCAGTAAAAGGAGATAGTGTAATTCTCGAGGCAAGGTCAGCTCCCATCTTCACTATGCTTGAAATGATAAGGGTGAAAATTATGAATAGAAGAGCCAATAGGAGGATAGACATGGAGAAGTGGTACGGGAATATAGGTCCTAAGGTAGCGGAAGTTATGGAATTGGCAGCTCAAAACAGTGGTCAGTTTGTTACACAATGGGTTGGTAAAGGCCACTGTCAAATTAATGTAGGGAGCGTAGTATGCGCTGTTGTGGACTTGGATAGAAAGTCGTGTTCTTGCAGAAAGTGGAATTTGACTGGCATACCTTGCCCCCATGCCATGGCAGCCATATACGACAAGCACGAAGACCCTACAAACTATGTAAAAAAGTGGTATTTGAAGGACACTTACAAAAAGTGTTACTCTTCTGTTATACATGGGATAAGGATGGAGAAATATTGGGTGAAGACTACTAATCCTCCTCTGTTGCCACCAAGGATTGTCAAGCAAGCTGGCCGGCCAAGAAAGTTAAGAATAAGGGAAATTGGAGAAATTCCAGCCAACGCAAGGAAAATAGTGCGTATTCATAGACAGTATACTTGTAGTAAGTGCAAGCAAGAAGGTCATAGTTCGAAGAGCTGTGAAAAAAGGGCAGAACTTCAAGCTAAACTTAAGAAAAAGGTTCACGTCTTTTTTCCTCAATGTAATCTTTTTTATTTTATTTTTTCATCTCTTTTAGTATTGTTTAGCTAACTTTATCAATTCTGTTATTTATATGTCATCTTATAAGGAGAATGGTAGTCAGAAGAAGCAAGGAAAAGATGTGAATGGATCTGCTCATGCTGGTGTGGATGCTGAAACACATGAGGAAGCTCAAACACAACCCGTGGAGGATGGACAGGTAAGCCAGTTTTCCTAAGTTCCAGATTCACAGTTTTTTTATTTTTAGTTGAATTATTATTTGCAGAAACAGATACTTACTCAGGAGCATGTTGAAACTACTAATCCCTATTGGTATGATATGATGATGCACCGGTTGAGCTAGTTATTTGGTGACCCCAATATTGTTCAAAACATACAACAAAACTGGAGCAAAGATGAAGAGCAACAAAACCAGACCAGTACAACAAAGTCAGATGGACCAAAGTAAAAGTTCTCCAAATGAAGTATTTTTTTTTTGGCTGGCCAAATGAAGCTTTTGAAGCTGAACTTTATTTCTGTTTTAAGTTTATGTTTTTCCTGAAATCAAATTTGATTTGGCAGGACCTTTTGTTAGGGTTTAGTAGTAACTAGTTACTATGAAACTTGGTGCAATATCTGGTGTCAGGGGATTTGGTCATGTTTTGGGCACTTTTGGTTTACTTGTGCGGGGAATAGCCACTTCTTTTGTGAAGTTATACATATCATTAAGTTTAGAAATCACAGCTTGGTAGTACCACACTTGTATATGAAATAGAATTATGATCAATGAAATGAAGCCACCTTGTTTCATAGTTTCATAATAGTTGTAAACTGCTCATGTTTCCTCCCATGTTTATGGAGAAATGTCCGGATTTTTTGTCGTGTATGTATTAAACTCAAATTTTCAAGTCTTCTGAGTTCTGATATTGATCCTTATTGGTCAATGATTGAGAACTAACACTGTTCTTGAAAATTAATTTTCATGTTTAAGAATTTTGGACACATTGTAGAAAAAAATAGTATGATATATTTCCATGGACAAGAACACAGTACTAGTATTCATAAACTGCCTGCAGCTACAAAGACAAATCATTGTCCTTTCATAGTTGCAGACTCTTTCCATCCGCCATAGCTCTCCTCTTCAGCACGAAGTCCCCTTGTCACGGCGTACCAAAGATAACAACAGCGAATAAACACCTTTTGGCTATTTGCTAAAAAATACATGAAAAGGATCATAAAAGAAAAGGACATTAGCTAAAACATGCTCCTAGTACAAATTGTAACTTCAAAAAATACCACTATTGCAGCCTATCTGATTTAATTTTCATCTCATATGTAAATGTTGCAAAAAGAATGAAAGGTTGAAAATTTTACCTCAGGAATGAAGTGAGGCCAACTCTAATCTCTCAAGATAATTAAAATGGTTTGCTTTGCAAGGATGTTAAGAAGGTAGTTCAATCTGTTGATGTTGTTTGGTTTAGTTATTTTCCTAGACATTGTAATGGAGTTCCATTCCCTTTGCTAGGTTCTCACTTTCTATCTCAAACGTTGTTTAGGGAATGAATCTAATGGGATTTTTTTTATTATTATTCTACGAAGCTATAAGTGCACATATTTCTGCTTCTTGATTAATAAAATAAAGTTTCTTGCAATTTTTAGTAAAACATAGACACCTAATATATATATTTTTTCTTCTATTTTCTAGATTTTTTTATAAATAATTTTTTTATTGGATTCCTTTACTTAATTAATTATTCATGTCATCACGATGAGGAGTTTTTTATTTTGTTTTGTGTTTAAACATATTGATTACGCTCAAACTAAACGTGTGGTAATTGCAGTATAGATAAGGTATCGACCCACAAGGAAGGCCTACAAAGATTAAAAATTAGATCACAAAAGAATAGAGTAAATCTTAAGCAAATGATAGTTTTGAATATGAATAAGCAATTTACAATTAAGATTTGAACAATAAAATTGAACACAAAGCATCAAGTTTTACTCAAGGCTCATTCTCATATTTATAATATTAATTCGCTTTTGATTTAAATTCAATTCTCTTTAAGCACAAGCTTTAATCGTCTTATAAGATATCAAGCAACGACAATAAATCTTCAGACATTAACGCAACATTTGCCAATCCTATAAAATTGATCTATTGAATTAAACACATTTACATTGACTGCCATAAGAAAAGTATGACTGAACTTATATTTGTTTATAAACATGAATTGATCTATCTCTCACATAGATTAATCTTTACAAATTATAAAACATCTCTCACATAAAAAAATAACTTGTTTAATTGATTGGAATTGTGTTGAGGATAAAAAGTCTACAATTGAGAAGAAAGGACACTGGAGACTTGAAATCAAAAGAAAATGAGCAAAAGTACCTTGACAATGGGGTGGTGCCAGCCAAATGCATTCCGACGCTCAAGTTAGAACGAGATATGATAAAACATGATAATAGAAAGAACGTGTGGAAACACAAAGGAATTGAAGAAGAGATAACTGTTTATTGATCACTAAGTCTGTTCTGAATATGATGTTGGTATTGCCTAAACAAGTAAGTTCTGTGCAGATGTAAGGGGACGACTCGAGTTATCTAGTACAATGGCATTGTTTAACCAAACATACGACTAACCAAGTAGCCCTTTGGACCAGTAGCCCACAGTGTCGGGTATCCAACCTTAAACACTTTGATAACTCGGAGTATGGTGAAAAGATAATGGAAATGGTAGAATATTGGTGAGAAGATAGTGTAGAGATAGAAGGGTGATGGCGGCGAACAACGAGCTTATGGTAGAACAACTATGATTTCCAAAAAGAAAGTATAAGAGCCTTAGTCACAGTATGCAAGCATTGAATGCATTTTTCTCTCCTTGGATAAAATATTTATAGGATCCCTCATATGAACGTTGTGGACTTAGAGTCCATTCCGAACAATCTGGTCCACTCCCGTCAATTACACTGACGTGGAGTGGACTGAGTCAGGCTACGTCTTGGTTTGTTGCTACAAAATATGGTCAAAGCATGTCGGGCATCTCAGTATATTTGAATGACTTGGCCTTGCGTCGAATGGGCCTTGGGCCGTATGGACTGGGCCAGGTGAACTGGGCCTTCAATGTCATTTGTGAGCCTAAGAGAGATTTTGACCCCAACAAATTAAAATTAAAAACAAATGTTATCTGGTACATAAAATGAATCAAATACCAAAGAAAAAAAATGCCTATACCTATGAGATTCACTCTAACTTTGCTAGAGGTTTCAGATAGAGAACAACTTTCTCTTCACAATTTCTTGAATAAACTAATGAATAGAATCAAAAGGTTGCTGCTAGAGGAACCCTAAGTGTCCTATTTATAATACAAGGTGTTTTGGGGTGTCTTGGGGAGAAAATACATCATAAAAACCCTAAAGCATATTCATAGTCAAACTTGCCCGTATTTGCTTCACTTTGACTTTTCTTTCTGAACTTGTTATTCAGCTCTATCTTGATCAAAATTTGTCTTAGAATCATTAATATTTATTTTTCTTATTCTTTTAAGCTCAAGAGACTTAAAAATGCATCAAAATAAATCGTGACACTGAAAATAACACTTAAAAATATAAAGGTGTAAACAAAAACACACACACACCTTCTTTACTTATTATTAGTTCAAATGCCACTAATTGTTTTTTCGGGTTTACATATTGTTCCTCCTTTAAATTTTTAAACATTAAATTCCCTAATATTATTCACCAAATAAATAAATAAATAAAACCACACACACAAACTTTACTTATTATTAGTTCAAATGCCACTAATTTTTTTTTTCCAGTTTTACATATTGTTCCTTGTTTAAATTTTTAAAAATTAAATTTCCTAATATTATTCAACAAATAAAAAATAAAAAAATATATATATAATAAAAAATAAAAAAAAACCTTAATGTTACTATTTATTGATATTTTGGGGCACTTTATGTCACAAATACCAACAAAAGTTAACATTAAAGGGTTTAACGCAAACAATTTAAATGGGGCAACATGCAAATTGGACGATCAAAAAGGCGTTTGAGCCAATTAGTATTTTTTATTATTATTGTTTTTGTTTTTTACTTGAGGAAATTACATCCTATGCCCCATTTTCTAATCCCAATTACGTTTATGTACCTTTTGAAATCCCATTACATCTGT
>WUAT03177902.1:0-11896 GCA_010015005.3 Ulmus americana | reverse complement strand
TATGTGTTTTTTTAAAATGTATTATTTTATAAATTTAGCGAATTATTAGTTTACCACATTAGTCCCAAGTCGGGATCGCCAAAAACATTATTTAATCAAAATTATTAATTTATCGAAGTTATGCTGTATATATACACACACGTATTTGCCTTTATTTTTTTTTCTCTGAAAAGAGAATTCATTACAAGCCACCTAAGGGCACTCTAAAAGAAAAAAGGGGGCTCACCACGCAGAGGGGTTAGCTCCTTATTAGTATTTATTAGCAGATCTACCAACCCAAGAAAAACGACAATTAAAAGAAGCAGAAGCAGAAGAATGTTGTGAAACAAAGGAACAATAATGGACCAGCTGAGGGGCTTTATCTTTGCTCAGGGCCTTGACACAACCATAATTAGCTCAGCTTGATGATAATTTGCTGGCCAAGCTTTCTTCCCATTGATAGAGAGTTTCCCCTAAACCATAAACCTTAAACTCGATACAGCATAGGCTTGACTGTTCCTTAAGTTAATCGTTTAATAGGCCCCTTTTACAGAGAAAGAACCACTAAGAAGCTAGTACTTAACATCCCCTTCTTATAGTACTGTAGAACCGTTGTCCGGATTCAAAAGCAGAAAAGAAAATCAGCATCAAACTAGAGACTTACTAACTTTTCTATAGCTCTAATTATTTATATAGAGCAAGAAAATTATATATAGATGTATCTTATCCAAGACTAATTAAGTTGTTCCAAAACCATTTGCCTTCGTACGTAGCCTAAATCTCTTAATATTTTATATTAAACTCCGCTGCCTGAATTGCTATCATAATTTGCCCCATCATTTCCGGACGTCATCTGCAGGCAGTTCGACGTTTGTGTCTCGAGTTGTTGCAGATTCAATGGTGGGAGGCCTTGTTCTGCAATCCCATGCTGCAAATTAAATGTATAAGAAATTAATTCCCAATTACTTTCACGAAGCCCTCCCATACTTTCTCGTTAATTAGTTCCAAATTTCCTCCAAACTTGTAAAAGAAGCGTTTAATCTTTTGACATTTCACATCCTCCTTTGACTAAAACAACATCTAACATTTTAAGTGTATTCGGTGTATTTGAAACAATTGTGAAATTTCAAGTGTAAACGCACCTTTTGTAAATTTAAGGATAGGAATTTGAGACTCTAGAGGAATCAATGAGATTTACCTTTTAATTTAGACTTATATTGGTTCAAATGCCCATTATTATTTGTCAAATTTTGCGCATTGCGCCCTATTAATTTTTTATTTTTTATTTTTTATTTTTAAATCTCTAATGTTACAACTTATTAGTATATCTAGTCACATTTATTTTTTATTTTGGAGACACTTTTTTTTATCACAAATACTAATTAACAACAGTAATATTCGAGAGTTTAATCAACAACCAATAAATTAAAATAGAAAGCCAGGTGCAAAATTAAAACAAGACAAGTGGCATTTGAGCCAATTAGTCTTTAATTTATTGTTATCTCTGTATGGTATAGAATCTAGTATATATGATGAAATGAGAGTACCTTGATTGGTGTAGCATTCATTAATGAGTTTGGAGACATGAAGGCAGATAAGAGCTCTGTTGTAGAATAGTTATGATGCCAAGAGGGTAACCCATCACTACTCATCTCATTCCCAATTTGGCAACCTCCCACTCCTATATTGCTACAATTCTCCATGTTTATACTTGTTCCGTGGGACACAGGAATATCATAAACTGTTGATGATTGCCCTCTGAAATTAATTATCCAAAAAACGACGAGCATTTAATACCTTTTCAATATATATATATATATATATATACATACATACACCACATATATATGCTTGTATAGTAGGGATTTTATTTTTTTTTATTTATCTCTAAGGGTAAGTATTCCATTAATAAATTTTCAACCATATTATATTTTTTAATAATTTTTGAGTATGTTGTTCTTTAATGTTTTAAGAATATCTTATAAAATTTTGTTCCAATCAGAAAAAAAAAATTATGTTTAAGAGATATAATAGATTTTGTATTGACTATAATATAATTTTTATCAAAATTTGCGGTTAGTACATAAACTATATATTTCTCAAATGACAAAAACTCATATTACGAAACGGTTTTGTAAGTATTAAGATTAAACAAAAACATACTTAAAAATTGTCAAAAAAATTATTGTGGTTAATTTATCGATGAAATACATATATGGATAAAAAAACAAAATCCCTTTTGAACAGGAAACCATTACACAATGTGCAGAATTAACTATATATTAAGGATTGATTTGTATTCTAGTATGAAATAAGTAATAATAATAAAAATAATAATGGTAATAATTTCTAAAGAGAATTATCTTTGAGTTTTTAATTATTATTATTATGAAATGTAGCAAGTGAGTTTTTGTTAAGCTATGAAATACACATTTTGCTTTAGTAGATTTAATAAGATTAATGACTCAATTATAATATTCTAGGGGAAATCAATACCTTGAAATTGGGTGGATACAAGATGATTCGGATCCTACACAAATTTGGGTCGGATTTGGTACAGTCTCCGTTGGCAACCAACTAGCAACATCGTTCTCAAAGGAGGAAGGAACACCTTGATCTTGTGCTTCAAAGTAAGCCTGCATTTTAAAATGCCTATCAAATTTTAGAATACATGAAGCACTTTTGTTATAGATCATTTTTCTTAGGCAATGGTAATAGTACTGAAATAATAATTCATTTTGGATTTTCAAATCATCATATAGAGAAATGAAATTAAGTTTATTCTAACATTAAAATATAAAATCTAATTAAAGAGAGAATGGAGAAAATAGGATTTTAAAGAAAATATATACAGCCCAAGTAATATATATATATGTGTGTGTGTGTGTGATGAAATGGACCCTCTACTTATCCTACTAAGTAATGCTCATTCCATAATTTGAGTGAATAGACACATTCTAATGAACTGAGCATTCCATTAAAAAGAATCATTTCATTTCATTCATTATCCCAACCAAGCATTAGTTCTTGGAGTTGGTGAGGTAGGGATTATTTTCTTTTCCAATCAATACCAATTTTTGCTATATATAACTTTTTAACCACAACATTTCTTTTTTATGCTTTTTAGATATATACTTCTCTATGTGTTACAAATATGTTTATAAAAACATTTTATGATATTTATAAGGTTTTAGTCGGTAAAATATTTATTATATCTTCTAAAGTAATAACCTGTACAGAATTCATTATATATATATATATATTATGGTGTGGAATTCTCAATCGATCCAACTATACCAACATGCTAAATATATTATGGTGTGGAATTCTCAATCGATCCAACTATACCAACGTGCTAAATATATTATGGTGTGGAATTCTCAATCGATCCAACTAGCTATACCAACATGCTAAATATATTTAAGAATGCAAGAAGATTGAACGCCTTTTTTTTGGAAGGTATAGATGATTGGCCTAAAGAGGAAAAAATAAAATAAAAAACAATTAGGCGTCATTCCTTATATGATTTACATATCACTATTTAAATATTTTTAGCATCAGCAACACATAAAATTCAATCTAGAAAAGTTAAATGCCACTTTTTAAATTCTTCCAAACAATAAACCCTTAAATATTCATTCTAGAAGATATTTTAGAAGAGAATTATAGAAAGTAAACTGCAGTCCATTAGATTAAAAAATGTTGACATAATTAGCCATTGATTAAATAAGAGGTGTCAATAGATGTGATTCCCTCTCATTTGTATCAAGCCAAATTTGGGAATCAATGATAAATTTTCTCTTCCACCAAATCAGAGGAATTTTTCCTCTTGATTACCTGTACACTTGGCGGGTCATAATTGGAAAAATGATTACTTAATATATTTTTCTGCAAAATAAAAAATAAAAATACAATTATCAATAACAATTATAATCTTTAAGAAAACTAAATATTCAAATATGAAGATTAAAAAATAGGGTAAATTTCCAGTTAAAAAATAGGAAAATTTTCACTAATGGCTGTCCTAGTTAATACATGAAATATCAAAATGGTACCTACACATTTTACTAATGCACAAAAATGACCCTTGGATGGATATAAAAGTGTAACAAAATAGTCCTTTTGTAAATGATTTTTTTAAAAATTAATGGGACTTCATGAGTTCATGGGGTGTTGATGGGCAATCAATTTCTAAATAATTTTCCCACCTAACTTTATGTTCAATTTTTGAAAAATTAATACAAAGGGAATTGATAAAAAGTGACTACTGTTTTGATACTTTATTTATTAACCGGGATCATTAGTAAAATTTACTCTAAAAAATATAGAAATGAGTCATTAATGCAAAAGGAATTAACCAACAAAGATGAGAGCTAGCAAAAGAAAAGGACCTTTCTTTCTGTGATCCGAGACAATGTCTCCAAGAGGTTCTTTTCACATGATTCAAGCTCCTCAATTGATGCGATTTGTAGGGGGTTTGGCTCAAAAATCCTTGATTATTATTCCAAATAAAAGCTAATATTAGTCATAATTTTGCATATATACTGTTTGTCTCCTACATAACTTAATAAAAAAATTGCAAGACAAAGTACACACACACACACATATATATATATATATATTAAAGAAAGAACGAAACTAGAGTAATGATTCACCTAATTTTTTATTTATTTATTTATTTTTTGATATTGTCATCCTAAATTATACAATAGAAAAAATAAATAAATAAATTGTTCGGTTTTCTTTTTCAAAATTTGAATAATAGCATTTGATTTTTTTAAAATATTTGTGTGAAACTAAACTTATATTATAACTTGATTTTTTTTTTTTTTAATAAATCACAAATAACACGAAACACACTTCTACAAAAAATATCATTTTGCGGCTAATTATAGGCAGTAGTTCGTAAAACACCACCTCCTAAAGAAATGTATGCAGAAAAATGAGGAGGTAGTTTTGAAACTACATCTGCAATGAGAAACAAACTACACTTTAGGCGACAGTTCGTAAAAACAATGGCCACCTAAAGTAAAACATTAGACGGTAGTTCTTATCGAATACTGCTGCCTAATCTTCTACGCAAAACACGTATCTTTCGCTTGATTTTATTAACACATTAGGCGGCGATTCTACAAAAAAACTGCAGCTTTAAGTCCACTAAAAGAGGCCCCCAAATCCCATTTCAAAACCCTATCTTCGTTTTTTTCATTATTCTCATATCTACCCAGTCATCTCCCCCCAAGCCAAAAAACAATTAGAGAATTGAGCTTCCATATCAAAAGACTAGTTTATTAAGTGGAGTGACTCAACCTCTATATTAATGTATTAATGTCTCCACTCTTAGTTAATGTGGGACTCTTAACATGTCTCCACAAGATGATGACTCATTAATCTTGGATCAGATCACTTGGCGGCTCTTTTGGCTCACAATTTTTGAACCAATTGCTTATTTGAGCTTGTTGGGCTCTAATACCTTATTAGAGAATTGGGCTTCCACCTCAATGAACTAATCTATTAAACAGAGTGACTCAACCTCTATATTAATGTATTAAGGTCTCTGCTCTTATTTGATATGGGACTCTTAACAAAAACCCCTAAATCTTTGATATTTTTCACCATTTTTAGTGAAAAAAGCTTGGGTTTTCATTTTTTGGTTGTGTGGAACAATTATTACGGATAATTTGTAAGTTTTCTAAACGTTTGCTCAAATTTGAAAATTTTTAAGGGTTTTCGAATTTATCTACTTTTTTGTTTATATGTTTCTTCTTTGTTGATTCTTTTTAATTAGTTTTCATAATTAATTTTATTTTGCTCTCAGGCCAAGAACAAAGGGCTTCAACCATAAAATTAATGAAGCTTCCACGTTTTTCCTCCCTGAGAGTTGTAAGAAAATGTCAGTCCAAACTCATTCCATTTGCTTTTAGAAGTATTTTTGGTAAGTTTTATACATCTTTGATATAGTTTTACATTTTTTTTTTTTTTAGAGATTTGAAATGTTGTTGTAAAATTTTGAGATGCTTGCAATGTTTTAATTAGTTATTTTGAGGTTGAAAATGATAATTTGTTTTGTTTTTGATTTAAACTTAAGCTGCTGGAGTTTCCGAAAGTTGTGCAAGAGAATATTAGTATAAACCCAAGCCACTGGACTATCAATTTAATATGCGCATGATGATATTACCTCTAGTGTTAGCCTAGTGTTCAACAATTGGCTAACATTATGGGTAATGAAGATCTTGGACGGCTACTTCAAATTACGGTTTAGTGGCAGAAACATAAAGTTGTCGGCTCATCCAAAAAAAAAAAAAATGAGGGTGTAGAATTGACACATGTGTTTTTGTTTACAATTTCCTCTAGGTGAGCCATTTATGTTGATTCTCACATGAAGTATGGCCACTTCGAGTTTTATCCTGATGAATATATAGCTAATGTCCGTGAAAATGTGAGTATTCATATAATGTTTTGTAAGTGATTTTGGTTTGCTAGTTCTACAATGTATAACATTATAGGATCACCTAGATGATATTATAAGAATATAGAAGCCATCGGTGTCAAACTCTAAACGACCTTAATTCTTGTGAGAAACAATTTTCAAATGGCTCAGTGAGTAGAAATTACACGGTGAGATATGCCTAGCTAACAAAATCCTGCAGCTTCATATGTTATCTTAATATTATTGTTTGTGTTTGTGGATTATATTATATTGGATTATATATATATGTATTTCTGGATTATATATATTGTATTTATGGATTATTATTATTTAAAAAAAAAAAAAAACTTTTGGGCGGCAGTTTTTATAGATAGTTAATGTCTAAAGTTTATGCAATAGATGGCCGTTTTATAATATAACTGTCGCCTAAAATAGCCGCCTTTTAGTACACAATATACGGCAACAACTTAGACGACTTAACTACCGCCTAATATATTTTTTGTAGTATAGTGAATTTTTTTTTTTTTTTTTTGAATGGGAAACAACATGACTTTACATCAAAAGTCACAAAAAGTGATCGATCTATACCTTATTTCTTGCTCAGCCATTTGAAGTTGATGATGCAAACTGCTAAGTTCTTGCCGAAGTTCCTATGGATTAGAGCATATATAATCAATGATTAAAATGTTGCAACTAATAGAAACATCACAAGTTCAAATTTATGGAAATATTAGTAAAAATATCAATATCGATATCGAAAAAAATTAAAAAAAAGATGGATATTGACTTAAAACTAAAAAACTCTTTAATGTAATTTTGAGAAATGATAAAACAAACATTATTGTATTGATTGAATGTTATTTGTAACCAAAGTATATATTGTATATATCACATAATAAATTTAAATATGTGGATATGTCATATTACAATATTTATAGTATTTTAAAAAATTTATCTTTAGGGATAAATTATTTGTATTGAATTATTGACATTTAAAAATAAATAATTAAACATATATATAAGTAATTTTCTAAATAAAGAAACCTTGACGAAACATATATAATATCTAATACAATATGGAAACACATCGCATACAAAGGAACTAAAACCAATAAAACAAAATACACATACATAATATAGAAATAAAATAAAGATATGACATCAGTCAAAAAAACATAAAATATAAAGATATTACAACAAAATATACAAATTAAATAAATTTGTGGATGTGAACAATAAATGAAGCCATTAAATACAAACCTAATATTGCGAAATATAGTACAATATTTCATAATAAATCTTGAAATATTCAGATAAATTGTACAACTATAACATAAATGTCATAACATCAATATTTTCCTATGTTTCATTCGATATATCGTAATATTCCGATAAATATTTATATACATATACTTTTAAAATCGCACCCCTTTCAAATATAATATTTTGCACATTATATCCCTATACTTTTACCATGTATATAACTATCTAACTAATTGTATATAGAACTAACATTTCATAATATAAGGGCTCTAGTATTTATACCTCAATGTTTGAGTCCACTGCGGTAGGGCTGCTTGAATATGTTTAAAATTAGTAATAAATTCAATACAATAATAAAAAATCGGAATGTTTCAATTAATCAACAATTAATTAAAAAAATACTAATTGGCTTAAATTTTCCTTATCGTTTGTGTGGTTTTACACCTTGCCCATTTAAATTTTTTTTTTTTTTTGGGTCTTAAACCTCATATATAGTTAGTGCTTATAGGAATTTCTGACATAAAAACTGCACCAAAAATAGGGGCCTTGTGACCATAAATTCCAATAAATAATAATATTAGGGTGTTAAATAGGACCAAGGTGTGAAACCAAGCAAACGATACAGGCCATTTGAGCCAATAAGTCTAAACGAAAAAATCAGAGAAAGAAAGATAAAGTACTTGGCAATTTGGAGAGCAATATCATTTTCAGTCTTGAGTGTCTTCAAAGTGCTGAGTAAAAACTGCATGAAAAACAACACCCAAACAAGAAAGCGAAAAGAAAATTAATCGCTTTTTTTTCTAATGTTTTCCAATGAAGAATCAAGTAATTATATACAATCATCATCATCATATATTTAAGTCATACGTAAAATGAACTTACATCTTTATTTCTAACAACCCTGCAAGTATTGGTAAATAAAAAAAAAATTATTATTATTTTGATTACAAAAGGGTAATTTTTTTACCAAATCAAAAATCAGAGGAACAAATAATCCACAGAAAAATTATTTATTTTTTTTCATAAAGTCTATACCCTCCTCTATCGTGATCCGGCATATTTATGTATCGGGAAAGCACATCTTCGATTCTACATTAAAAAAAACAACAAATTAAACAAACTTTATCTAAATGTAAATTTCAAAAGATCAATAAAATAAAAAATTATAAACAATTTAAATTTTGGAAGTGTTTCGTTGCATGATCTTCCACGGCATGTCATGCATGGAGGGTAATTATTTAATATTGGAATGAATCAATAAGTAATGAAAATATTTAAATTCGAACCTTCTCTTGCCGGAAAAGTGACTGAGGCGGCCGGACGGAGAAAACATGATGAGAGCAATATCGATATCACAGAGAATTGAGAGCTCATAGGCCTTTTTAATGAGTCCATTTCTGCGTTTGGAGAATGTAACCTGCCGATTTGTATTGTTTTCTATTCTCTTTATTTGGAGTTTAACACGACCCATTTCTCAAAACCAATCTCAAAAGAAAAAGCGAATCCGAAAAAAAATATATATATATATATATATATATATATCTTATCTTTAATGATATATAAATGCCTAAAAATTCATAAGAAATCGAGAGAAACTTGTTATTTATATGAGAGTTTTGAAGAGAGAAAGGTGAGGGATAGAGATACACGAGGAGATCAAGATTTGTAATATTACTCCAAGAGTAGGATTGATTTTTGGGAAGAGGTCGTAGTAAGCAGTTAAATCTAGTTAATTTCACCTTGAAGAGAGGACGAGTTGTTTTGGGAGGGGAAAACAATGTACGGACGAATTTTAATCCTGTGTTTGCTATTCTTTTAACCCTTCATTTTCATTAGGTTGACTTTCGACCTTAAAATGATTGGCCCAAAACAAAAAAAAGAAATAAATTTATTGGGGTAATTGTATTTTGGTACCTCTAGTTGCACAAATTATTAAAAATTACCTCAAGTTTTGAAAAAAAATCAAAAAGGAATCCATTGTTTGGATTAAATTACACCCGGTTACCATTTGTCCCCTTTTATTTTTTTTTATTTTTTTTTTTCAGAAAATAACAAGATTGCCCTAAAACTTATTTTGGATAATTTGAGTTTTTATGCATCACATGTTTTTGAACTCTTCGAGTGCTACCAATTTGGTTCTGGAGTTAAAAAAAATTTCTTTAATCATGTGACCAAATTGTTAATATTTGAAGACTTTAGGGACCAGTGGAGCAAAAAAATTTAAATTTTTCAAAATAAGTTCAAGAAATCTTATCATTTTCTAAAATAAAATAAAATAAAATGTACTCGGATGTAATTTAATCCAAACAACGAGTCTCTTTTTTATTTTTTTAAAAACTTAAAGTACTTTTTGATAATTTATGTAACTATAGAGTACCAAAATATAATTTTCCCTAAATTTATTTACGCTTTTAAGTATTGATCTTCTTGAACTTTGTCCAACTGCCACTTTGTCACTCAAACCTTTTTTTTTCGTGTTTAAATTTCATCAAAATCATTGTTCATTTGTGTTTGTTACGGAATGATTAACATACGTGGACTACCTACAAGTAAGGATATGCGAAGAAAAAAGAAAAAAAAAAAAAAAAAGCATCGTTCTAGTATTTCAATTGAAAGACTGGTAAATGATATTTTTCGTAAAAATTGTAATTTTTTTTTATTTTTTTTTATTTTAGGGACCTCAATATACAAGAAAGAATTCATAAATTACTAATTTGGGGTTATAGGATGCATTCAATCCTCAAAAATTCGATTGAGTATGGAGGAGTCAAATAATTTAAAGGTATAGGAAATACATAGAAATAGAAACAAAACACTGTAAACCTGAATATTTTTTCATAATACGATCTTACAAATCTGCATTTGTTACGAAATGCCAACTAATAGACTTTGATTTCTATATTTTTAGCAACAAACTTAGGATGGTGTTGCGAACAACTCAGCCGGAAAACCAACGATGATGACTGAAATTTTGGTATAATTAGTGAAAAAAAAATGGTAGTTAATAAGTATATACATCAACAAAATCTAATTTGTAGTAAAATATAATCAACAATAAGTAATTAGCTATAAAATATGTCGTCGCTAGTGATTAAGAAAGTATCAAAATTTGTGATGTATTTTGTAGCCAAAGGGCACCCAAAAAAAGGTCCTTTAAGCAACGAACATAGGATGTTGTCACAATATAAATATATACATAGAAAAAATCTGATTTGTTAAAAATAAAATAAAATGTAATTAGCTAAGAAATTTGTTATCACTAGTGACGAAAAAACAAAATATATATATATATATATAGTCATTAGTTATAGCAAAAAGTTTGTTATTATTTAGCAACTATTTAATTCTCTGGCATTGTTATTATTATTATTATATAATGAGCATATGCGCTAAATATATTCGGTCCGTTCTTTTTGTGATATAAATAGTTTTTCAATAATTTAAATTTAATTTATATTTTGATGATTTAAATAGAATATTTGAATCATGATACTGAAATTGTATTTTTTTTTTCTTCATGATTTGAATCTTATTTCAAACGGAGATACTGTAGAAAGCAACAAATAGAGAAAACATGCGCTGCAGCGCTACTTGATGTGATGCACTTCCAGGAACAATTGCGGCGCAGCATGAAAATGTGAGTCATGGCATGGGGAAAAAGGTTTGTGGTCTAGAGAGGGATTTTCCAACGCCACGGCGAGCAACTTCTGCACCTCAGCCAAATTGGTTATGAATCGCTGGCGCCATGCATGATTGGAACTTCCTGCCTCATGACCTACTACCAAAAATGATGAAACTTGATTTCCATCCTCCAAATAATCTCCATTAATCCTTAGAATTGCTTGGACTAAATTCTAAAAATCTCCACCTTTGTTCAAGCAATTTTTAAATGAAAAAAATAAAATAAAATTGTGCAGAGATAAATCGGATAATTCAAAAAATTATCAACAATCAACCTTGACAAATCTTAAGCAATTCAAGGCAATACTTGAACTTGTTAAGATCTAGAACTTTAGTGCCAACATCTGTTGGATTCTCCTCTATAGACACCTTATCAACCTAAACCACACCATCTGTAATCTTATACCCAATAAAATGGTACCTTATGTTGACATGTTTAGTCCCCTTATGAAAACAAGATTTTGCACATGTGAAGTACATTTTGGCTATCTGGAAACACAATCACGTGTTCATCAAGCAGTTTTAACTCAGTGAGAAGACCTT
>WUAT03177681.1:0-11898 GCA_010015005.3 Ulmus americana | reverse complement strand
TCTCACATTACCTCTCCACTATTTTTTAATAAAATATTACATCTCTCTATTACTTTTTAATAAAATATTACCTCTCTACTACTTTTTTAATAAAATATTACATTTCTTCACCATCTTTTTAATAAAATATTAACTTTCTCAATCACCTTTTTAATAAAATATTACTTCTTTCTACTACTTTTTTAATAAAATATTATTTTTTTTATTATATTATTATTAAATTCTCATTTTTTATAAATACTTTGTTTAAAATATTCTGAACCAAACATTAATCATACTTTAAATATCTGTTTAAAATATTTAAACCAAACAAAACTACTACTTCAAATACCCTATTTCAAATACTTTATTTCAAATACTACAAAATACTGAATCAATCAAGCTCTATAATAAGGTATCTAAAATTTTAGTACCTAATTTTTTTTTATTTTCCCAAAAATACTCTTATTTTTCAAAATAATGAATTTTTTTTAATGTTTTATAATATTTTGATTTAAATTTTATATTAAAAATATATAAATAAATTTGAAGAAGATATGTTAGACATTATATTTTGACTCGGGGTTTCTTATTTTCAGTAAAAAAGAAAAGAAAAGAAAAGAAAAAGGATAGCAGGGATATAGTTTTGTTTTTGTTTTTTCTATATTTTTAATTTATTTAGATATATATTTTAAAATTCAAAATATAAATAAATTTTAAGTAGGATATTTTAGTTATTGTATTTTGAGTAGGGAATCTAATTTTCTCAAAACTAAACTTTAAGGTTATTTTCTTTAATTCAGGAAAAAAAAAATACTTTTTTTGATAAAAGTAAAATTATAGGGTATATATACATATATTTGAAAACTATTGGTACTAAAATGTCAAAAAAACTTTATAATATAAACTATTGGTACTAAAATGTCAAAAAACTTTATAATATTTATATAAATACTTGTGGGTTTTGATTAGTAATTGGAAGTATTCAAGTATTTCAATGGGCCAATGATCACTCAGGGAAACACCGACCTTGTTCGTATACGACAAATTGTTTGATTAGACATTTTGATATTGTTTGATTAGACATTTTGAGAATCTATCAAAGACAAAATACCGATTGACTTTTCTCACTCACCTCCCCTCACCTTTATAAGTTTTTTAATTTTATTTTTGTGGCTTTGTGATTCTTTAAGAGACCATTAATATTTTGACTAATTGATGCCGATGCTTCTGAATTATACACGATTTTATAAGTTGTCCTCTAAATTTTTTTTTTTAATATTAAACCCCTTAAACTCTTATTTTTTTTGCAAATGTTGACAGAATGCTAATGAAATATATTTTTCCTCCAATTTGAAGCACGTGAGAAGCATGTGAGCAGTTAAGTGGGGGTATTTTTGTAATTTTATAAAAATAATTAAATTTTTTAACAAAAAAAACCCAAAAAAAAAAAAAATCCCCAAATCCCTTGTCTCTCGATTTCCCCTTCTTCTCTTTCGATCCCCAAATCTCTAGAGCCACATCCCCTTGCCTCGCCTGTTCCCGGCTACCCATCGCGTTACCAAACTTAGTCATCGACTTGTTAGTGGTCTGCCTCTCTGGTGCGGTGGTTCTTCTCGCACGCTGAGATTTAGCGGTAGCCTCGCGAGGGAAGCATTCTCGTTCGACCACACCGGTGACCTATGAAGGGGAAAGATCTCGAGCACTCTCTGGGTTGTAAGCCAGCCTTTGATATAGACTTGGCCTCCCAATAGATGGTCGATTTTCCCCCCCTTCCCTGGTTCGGCCGGTTATTTTGATCTAGGTATGGTTCCGCTAGATTTGTCTTAGTGGCTTGCCCAGGATGGATTCCGGCCAGTAAATCGATTAAAGGCCGACCTCTCCTTGAGGCTGGGCCTCCCGATCGTGGTTGCTTATCCCCCCGTTATCGCCATGAATGATCTCTCTATGAGTTGGGTAAAGCCGTTGACCTCTCCCTTCTTTTACTAAGTGCATAATGATTTCTGAATATTTTGTGATATTGGTTTCTCTGTTAAGATTGTGAATGAGTTATGGAAAATTTTGTGTTGAATTTTTGGAGTTGGATGATGACACACAATCAGAAAACATATTTGGTTTTCTATTGTGTCCGAAAGCTAATTAATTTCTAAGTTATTGTGATTACCTTTTATTTTTTTGCTTGTGTGAGAGTTGATAAACATGACTCAATTAAAGAGTTTGGAGAAATATCTGACTGAGTTTGATTGTGTGATTCTTTTTTTTTTCTACGACCTTGAGAGTTGATAAATAGGGTTTTGATTAAGAGCTTCGAAGAAATACTTTAATTGTTTGAGACAAATCTGATTTGTTGACTATTTAGATTTTATGTTCAATGGTTGATGTTCCTAGAAAAATGAACATGGTGAAGAAAACATGGTGAAGAAGGCCAGTTGAAGTGAAGATAGAAAAGAAAGAGGGGAGAGAGTTTTATTTATTTATCATTATTATAAAATTACAAAAATACCCCCACTTAACTGCTGACATGCTTGTCACGTGCTTCAAATTGGACGGAAAATGTATTCCGTTAGCATTCTGTCAACATTTGAAAAAAAAAAAGTTTGAGGGGTTTAATATTGAAAAAAAGAAGTTTAGGGGGCAACTTGCGAAATTGCGTATAATTTAAGGAACATCTGTGCCAATTAGTCTAATATTTATTGCTTTCACTATTTTCTTATTATTTTCATCCCATTCCCAATTCCTTACTGTTTTAGTTCTCCAAGTAACATGATGGTGCCTCTCTCCTCTCTAATGCATGTGTATTTATACCAAATAGTGTATACCACAATCTCACTATTACACTCTTCTACGACGGGTAGGGAAAAAAGTGGAATAATTAAGTATTTAAATTAGACAATGATATTAGGTACTCTCTGGTATTTCTAGTTAGTGTGAAATAAGTTTTAAATTCTAATTTAAGCTAATTGGTGTAAATACTTCATAATATTTGTGCGTTTTTATATGTTATCTCCCAAAGTCGGAAATTAGCTCGAATAATCTCCGAACTTGCATTTTTTTTTTTGACAATTTTGATATAAATACCCCCAGAACTTGTAAAAAAATTATCAAAATTATCAAAAAAATACAAGTTCAGGGGGGATATATTAGGGTTAATTTCCGACTTTAGCCTTTAATTTAACAAAAAGACAACTATCATGTTAAAATTGGATGACTTTTTTATTTTTTTTATTTTATTTTATTTTATTTTTTTTGTGACATGAATACCTACAAATTAATAACATATAAAAAGTTCATATTAATGTTTGTCTTGTTCGCTTGAAAATTTGAAATTATTAATTTGTCATTATAGTTAAGAAAAGACAACAAATTTCGACATAGGATCGGTTGTCTATTTTACTTAATAAATATAAATATAAGACACCATTTTTAACATTATTTTTTCAAGCTTGGTTGTCCCATTTTACAATAAACACAAATCTCAAAATACTCAAATATTTAAAAAAAAAACGTAGAATGCTAACTTAAATTGAAACTTATCAAATTGGTCACATGAGGGGTTTTAGAATTGAGAGGTTAATAATATTAATGGTGCATGAAGGGCTACTGACCTAGATATGAAGGGTTTGTAAATAATAATGGGGGGAATTCCCATTTAGCAGCAAACAAAATACTTTATTTATTTTATACTCTTACAAGTTGGTCCATGCAAATTGGTCGTTTTCTATCTCTATTCTCTCTCTCTGGCCCGATTCTTAGGGCCAACTCTTCTTAAAATTCACTAAGATTTTCGGTGGTCCATCCCATAATATATACATGTATAATTACATATATAATATATGATTGGAGAGGCATTGAGACAAACACTTGCCCCACGTTCTTGCATGACCATTACTACTACTAGTCTCTACATAATTAACAGAAGAAAACAAAACTAAACTGGGATTCTCTGGGCAGTTTCTTTAGCTACAAAGGGTGTTTTGTCTTCCCACAAGAGAATCACCACCAGCATCCTTCCATGTGAAGCAGGCCATATTTTAATATCATCCCTAACAGCTATTATTATATTATATTATATAAAATAAATTAAAAGCATGACCCATTTAAATTCCAACCTTTCGTGGACGCTTACGAATGCCCATTTGATTATACTATTCCAAAAATGAGGTGTCTGATTCTGTATAATTATATATATAATGGCAACAATATTATTCAAGTCTAAGCAGTCCTGCTCATGATAAGGGTGGTTTATGTGCCAGCATGACACTTTGCTTAAGCATCTGACGCCTCTA
Source organism: Ulmus americana (assembly GCA_010015005.3). Taxonomy (NCBI): domain Eukaryota; kingdom Viridiplantae; phylum Streptophyta; class Magnoliopsida; order Rosales; family Ulmaceae; genus Ulmus; species Ulmus americana. The sequence continues at coordinate 7,633 of WUAT03177681.1, read as the reverse complement.
AACGTCACTGCCTTGGCTCCAGCGGCAAAGCTTCACCGGCTAGGCAGATCAGAACCGTCTATTCTCGTTTACATATGGAGGGCTGTGATTGATCTACCCACCTTTTATTTTGTCGTTTACTATCAAATTCTGATGCCCCACTTATAAAATGTCAAAGTAGGGGCCCACATTAGAGCTACCATATAGGCAAAAGTTGTTGAGGTTAGTGCTTGATCCATCCGCATTAGGAAAGTGTTAAAGTTGTGAATGGCTATAAACCAATCAAACCGTGACAACCGAAATTCCCACGTACTAAATTTTTATTGGGCTTTTTGTGTGATTTTTGGCAATTATGTGTCAAATTTAAATTGTCGAAGTAAGAGATTTTTTTTCCATTCACATTTCACACAGTTTATGTACGATCTACAATTCAATAATTGAAAGAAAGATGTGACTTATTCTTTCAAAATGATTCTTGGTCTCATTTTGCACCATAATACTTTAAACTGCTGCAATTTGGTTCAAACTAGCTAGAATTTAATTTACTTTATCTCATTTTTCACAAGTGGTGTTATTTGAATACGATTGATGACATAAGTTACTAATGTAGGCATTTTGGTAACTTAATGTGAAGCATATCTCGATCTTATTTGAAAGACTATAAGTATTTTCAAGATCGTTCGAACAACTTCAAATTTGCTAAAAAAAGATTTCGAACTTGTCAAATGGCCTTTGGCTGGTTTGATCAACTCTACTAGATGGTAAGTTGGAATAATTCTTTAGCTTCCCTCTATTAGGATTGTTCGAACGAGTCCAACTCTCACGCCAACATAAATAACAAACATTGTAAAGAATATGCTAAAATTAGATGAATTTATACCAATTTAGATTTAATTAGAAAATTTTGAAATGTTGGAGTATAAAGTAAAATAGGAGGAATGTTTTTGGGACATAAGTGACATACATTCAAAATTGAATTGGAGCTAGTGAGAACATGGATTGAGATCATAATTAATTTAGGTATAATCATACGTCTTTCATCAACTATGTGTGATAGTCACAATTCCTTGAGCCAAAACTCCTAAACCAAGAGTAGAAGATGGTAAGATAGGGTGAGACAAGAAAAGATAAGTTGTGTAGTTCTACATTGCATGGGTGAAATTAGTAATAAAAAAATTCATAAGTAGAGACACTAGCTCTTAATGATATGATGTCTTTTGGATATAATTCAAAAGCAAATATGTGTAAACTTAGTCCCAAAACAAATAATATCATACCAAGTGGAGATGTGGGTCATCACACTATAATACTATTGTCTTTAAGTCCAATGATCACAATCTTTTATGCTTTGTTTGGTATATAAGAAGAAGAAAAAATATGAACGAAGAAAATATTAATATGAAGAAATAATAATTTTCTTCTTTGGTGTTCGAATTTTCATAATCTTTTCAAATTGGTGTGAGTTAAAGATCTAACTATATTTGAAATTATATATATTTTCTTCTCTCCTATAATCATTTTGACCAAATAAAAGTACAAGTCGAAGTCTAACAAGTACTCCTTTAGCCTCTAATCCTCATTCTAATTCTCCATCTTACCAAACAAGAGGTTTGAGATCATATCGGAACTAAGTATATAAAAGTTACTGAGGCTTCGGGAGTTAAGAAGGAATAATTAAAGGAAAAACATTAAGAAAATCCACAGCCATTTCCATAAATGGAGCTTGGGGAAAGAAGAAAAGATGAAGAAAAGGGAAAGAGAAAGAGAACAAAAGAAAAGAAAAAGTTAACCCAAGTGCAACCTATGTTGCTACATGTACCAATCAAACACAACAACACGTATGTAAAAAATGCCCCCTTTTTTTTTGTTGACGGAAAAGATTATTTTTGTAACAAAAAACGAAACCTTGATGACCATTTATATATTAGGACAATTTTGTAATTTCATGTAAACTTATGAGATAATTTATGCTAGAAAGCCTAAAAAAAATATATTCAAATAAGCATATATATATTTTATCAAGGGGGAAAGAAAAAAAAAGAAAAAGAAAAAAGAAGAAGATAAAAGCAAAAGAAGATTTAGAGTCTAAACAAAAGAAGATATGTATTTATATTTTTGAATTGAGGAGATATGTATGCAAGACTACGGTTTTTCTTGGACTTGAAATGCACTTAAAGCATACATAGGATCTCTAAATAAATCCCACAAAAAACGGCTTAAACCTTTGCAATTTCTCCTTTCTCATTAAAAGCAACTCCCCTATGACATGTGATAAGGCTTTGTAGCTTGCACAATACCCAAAAGAAAAAGAGGGCCTTAATTATCTTTTCCCTTAATTTTTTTTTTTTTTGAGGGGATCCTTTCACTTAATTTAATCATAGGTGTAGATAGTTTTGAAACTCCCTATACATATAATTACATTATTCTAATGTTTTTATTTTATTTTTAATGAAACATTAATTTTAGATATTAGGTTTTGGGTTACCTAGGAAAGAAGTAATTAATAATGTGAATATTATAGTCTGCTCTGGCCTCTCTATGAACATTCCATGTAAACTAAGCCTTTGACATTAGACATTGTGGTTTGGTGGTACTTTTAAGCAAGAAACAAACTGCAAATCTCTATCCCCAAGAAACTGTGCAAATTAGACTTTTATTTATTTATTTTTAACAAACGAGACAATTACAAAAGTTTAAGATGACTTTGTGTAAAAGGTTCAACGTCGTTTTGTTAAATTATAGGATGTCCAAAAGAACCAAATATGTCAGATACATCGTTTTATCAACTTTTAACTATGAGTTAGTTTATAGACTAGTGCAATATTTAAATAGGAACCCTAGTAATTGATAAACCAAAATGAATAGTTAAATTGACGTGTCTAGATCCATCATAGGCCCGTTTGGGATTGGGGTTTGACTCTAATGCCCTTTTAAGTAATTTTGAAAGAATTTTGCCAATCAAAATTATTTGATAAACTCTAGATTATTTCATAATTTGTTGTCTTAGAAAGAAAAACATTTGAAAATAAGTTGTGTTGTAAAAATAAATTCAGAAGTGATTAATACATAATCCAACTAGTATAAATTCTTTAATAAGTACAATAATATTATGTTGGCTCTATGTTGATCCTTATAAACCAAGAGATAGCCTTGAATAACATCTAATTACGTTCTTTCCTTAAAGTATATATGCGGGTAGTTGCAGGGCCTTAGCATGACTTATGGGTTTTGGCTTTTAGGATGTTGTCAATTTGTTGTTTCATTTGAAATCGTGATCATATATTATGATTCTCCAATTTTTCGGTAGATTTATGGATAGAATTCGGTTTTTTATTTTATTTTATTTAGCACAATTAGAAGTTTAATTGAAAATCTGCATATCTCAGTTAAGAAAAGTTGTCAACTCCCAAATCTCACTCGATTAAGAAAAGGGTATCCACGAAAAAGAATTCTTACCCCTGGGGCCTCATTTGATTCAATCCACCTTAGCATGAACTACAACATAACCATTCGTTTTGTTAAATGGGAGCTCAAATTGGAGCAATTAATATGTAAATCCTTGGATGGGAAAAAATGAACTTGTCCACATGACAGTAGAGGACTGGAGAACTACGGGTCAAAGCCAACAAAGCAACCGAGGGTAATTAAGGAATTTCATATGGGACAAAGAGTTATGTAGGATAGAGTCAGAGGACGATTGACGAAGGGTCCATCGGAAGAAGGAATACGCCGAATGATATCTTTGAGAAAAGGTCTTGTGGAGGGGTTGTTCAGGGAGAGGACTATTCGGGTCGTCCTTGGTAAAGATCATCTGGAGGAGAGACATTCAGAGATGTCATCTTGGAGAATGGCTCAAAGAAGGATTTAAGGCGGTGGATTTTATCTATAAATAACTAAGAATGCCTTGTGTAAATTCACGATGTATTTTTGAGTGAGAAATTTTTGAGAGCTCTTATGAGAATTAAGGAAGTTCATCTTCTCTTAATTCTAGAGTTTTCTATAATCTTTGAGTGTTATTGAAATTTCTTAAGGCTTTAGAGATAAAGTGTAAGATTTGAGTGAAAGATTATAATTTGATTGGAGAAAGTTGTTAATTGAAGAAATTCATTGTTTGTTCAGAATTTTTGCACATTCAATTGGCATCGTCTGTGAGAAATGATACGAAAAGCTATGGTTCATCAAGCATAAGACTCGCAATCAAATCTCCCTAAATCTCTCTGAAAATTTCTTAATTTTTAGTTATATTTGTTTCTTGTGTTTGTGAATTTTGTGTTTGATTCCAACTTTTTCCTTTGATAATTTTCTTCGACCAAATACTTGCAAGAGAGAAATCGACCATGCCGAGTAGAAAGGGATCTGTTACTCTCATGCTTCGATGGTTCCATCAGAGAACAACAATGCCAGCTATAGCGGCTATCTTGCAGTAAAGATGAACGCGATCCTCTGGATGATTCGCGGCTAAGAAGGAAAGGCAAATGCAACGGTAGAGATGATGGTGATAAAGTTTGATGAAAAACTGGTGGCTTTAGAATAGGAGAACAACATGCTAAAAGCTAAGTTTGTGCATGTCAACGATACTGAGAGAAAGGAAGAAAGCAACATGATTAAGCTAGTGCCACGAAAAAGAAGATTCGGAGCGGAAGAAGCGAGAGGAAACATGTGGGACTGATAAGAACATAGAGAAAGCCAAGGAGAACATAATGGAGTTCTCAGATGCAGCGAGTTCGCTCACTCAGGATGTTGGAAAAAGTATGAAGTGTATGAGAAGCCAAAAAACATTAGTCGGAGGTGTGTGGACCGAGATCGGCCGGAGAAGGATCAATTTACTCTGGAGGATTGAACGAAAGACTTGTTGAAGAGGTGGTGAGGAGAATCAGAGGAATCCACACTTAATATCCATAGGCTCAAGCAATTATGGCAATGAGAGGAATAACCAAGTCACCTTTTGCAAGCTAGATTGTGAAGGAGGAAAAGCCAAATGATTTCAACCCGCCCATGCGGGAAGAGTTTGAGGGGAAGGGAGATCCGATGGCTCATTTGTTGCATTTTAGGCAAAGAATGTTGCTGGAGGTGGTGTCTGAAGCCCTGACCTACAAGTTATTCACTACAATATTTACCAGGAAAACTTTTTCATGGTTCAACCAACTTCCTGAAGGATCGATAAGGAGTTTTGAGTATTTTGGCCGAGTATTTCTTGAGCAATATCACGTAAAATGTCTATAGTAGAAGTCAATGACTTATTTGCATCTTAAGCAGAGCTATGATGAATCACCCAGGGGTTATTTGTAGAGGTTTATGGAATTAGCCAACCAAAATGTTGACCTTGACTCGAAATAGGTGACAAATCTCTTTGTCTGGGGGTTGGTGAAAGAATCGTCGATCCATGAGAGGTTCCTAGAGACACTGATGTATGATATGAATGAGGTAAAGGATAGATAGGAGGGAATCATCTAGGTAATGGAGAACAGGCAGTAAGTGGCCAAGTGTGTTGTGATCTTTGTTGTATCACCAAGTAACTCTTCTATGAAAAATGTGAGGGAGAATGAAAAAAGGTCCAGGACCGGAGTTAGACCAATTAGACCCTCTCCTAAGAGTGAGCCAAGGGATTGGAAGAGAAGTGTGGAATATACTGAGAATGCGGAGAAAAGATTCAGAGCGGAAAATGAAGATTTCGACTGCATTTTTACTATCTTGCAGGAGAAAATATTTGCCAAGCTTAAATATCAAAATTTTTCCGAAAGCCGAGGCCGTATAGCATTTTGAAGCACATGAAGGATAAGAACATTTTCTACATATTCCATGATGATTATAGTCACACCTTAGCCTCATGCAGAAATTTCCACAACTAGATCAAAGCTATCATGAAGACGGGGGAACTCTTGAAGTTTCTCAAGGGTAAGGTTCCAGTTAAGTCAAGGGCAGATGCATGGAATTTTGGAGGATTGACTAGCAAAGTTGGGGCCGGTGAAGCAGCAAAAGAGGGAAAAGCTAGAGGATCAGCATAGAACCTTTGAGTGGTTTTGTATGTGCACAAGAAGTCGAAGGAGAAGGGAGGGAGATATGAAGAGTATGCTTCAAGAAGAGTAGAGAAGAACTTGTGGACTTTGGCTCTTAGTCGGTATGTGAATGCCATTTTTGGAGTGGTAGCCAACTTGAATCAGTTCCAATAGTTATGAGGACTCGGAGACCATAGATCTTCTGCATTCAGAGTCGTTGGTTATAAAGCTAAGAATTGGGGACACCATAGTGTCGAGAGTATTAGTTGATGGAGGAAGTAGTTCTTACATCATTTTTTGGGATGCTTTTTGGTGGATGGGGATCAGTGAAGACTTGATTGCTCTTGCTACTACTCAGATTCACGCCTTTAATGGCGCAAAGGTTACTAAAGTAGGGACAATTTCCTTGCCAGTATATGTTGTAGACCGGTCCAGATGGTCACTTTCTTTGTGATCGATTCTCCTTCGGCGATGAATCTCATAATGGGTAGAAAGTGAATTCATACGGTGAAAGGGATAGTTTCAGTGCTACATCAAGTCTTGAGATGTTAATCCCCAAATGGGCTCTACATGATTGATATCAAAGGGGATCAAACTCAGAGTAGGAGATGCTATAACATGAATGCCAGAGGTTCTTGAAAAAGAAGATTAAGAGGCTTGAAAGGGCTAAGGCTAAGGAGGAGGATGATATGATGGAAGACGATGCCAAATAGAAATTAAAGGGCTACCTTCTAGCATATATGAAGAAAGTAGAGGATGAAGAAGATGAGCCAGAGACCAAATGAGGAGCTTGTTGAAGTTTCCTTAGATGATGAAGATCTGAAGAAAAAAGTGCTGATGGGGGCCCTACTATCGAAGGAAGAAAGGGAAGAGTTGACTGAATTCCTTCAAAAAAACAAAGATGTGTTTGTTGGTCTTACAAAGATATACCCAAGATTGATCCCATTGAAGCAAAACATTGCCTCAACATAGATCCAACCTTTCCTTTAGTTAGGCAAAAACAAAAGAGATTTTCTCCAGAGAAGAATAAAATCATAAGCAATGAAGTAGACATATTATTGGAGATAGATGCGATAGAGCTGTGCCAATGCCCTTAGTGGTTATTGAACAACGTGGTTGTAAAGAAAAAGAATGGCAAGTCGAGGGACTATGTTGACTTCATGAACTTGAATAAAGCTTGCCCGAAGGATAGTTAACCATTACTCAAGATCGATTAGCTTGTGGAACCCACCACTGGATTTGAAAGAAAGAGTTTTCTTGACGTGTAATCGAGGTACAATTAGATCCGGATGAATGCGAGCGACATAATTCACATAGCCTTCAACACTGAAAGAGGAATTTACTGTTCTAAGGTGATGCTTTTTAGACTGAAGAATGTTGGAAAGACGTACCAAAGGCCGATAAGTATGATGTTCTCAAAAGCTGATAGGGAAAATGGTGGAGGCATATATCAATGATATAGCGATTAAGAGCAAGTGAGCCCTAGATCATATAAGAGACGATGATAAAGTATTCCAAGTCTTTCGAAAATTTCAAATGAAGCTTAATCCTTTAAAGTGTTAGAATTTGTGCCCTAGGTTTAGATACATTTGATGTATTCACAACATTCTGATTATGTAATAAAGGTTTTTATTTTGTGGCTATTAAATTGTGTCATG
>WUAT03177570.1:0-11899 GCA_010015005.3 Ulmus americana | reverse complement strand
GACAACAAATAACTTCGCGCAAAGTTGGGGGGGGTATTTGTACCAATAACCCTAGATAAAATACCTCATAGTTCTTGTTGGCACACCTGATGACAGGATAACTCTTCATAATATATATATATACCTTAACTTAGGAATCAAAGGTTCACCAAAACTAAGTTTATGATAGAGAACATACCAGACTGCCAAAACAGGAGCCACATGCAGAGAATGAAGAGTCTTCCAAAAAAAATGATGGATTGGGAAACGAAGACTAACGTCTACAGCTTCTACATAAATAGCAACCTCACCCCATGGACATGATGGGGTCTCTCATCAGCCATGGGGACCCTCAGCTTCACGTTATCGGGAATGTGATACTTAACCCTCAAATTTACCAAATTCTCCTCAGTAATGCAAGAAAGGAATTTGTTGGAATGAGTGAATGATTCCTCAAGAGGCCCAAAACTTACTTTCTTCTTGGAATGCCCCTCGCAGTCTTTTGTGCCGACTTGAGGATTTTCTTCGACGCCACTCGGCTTGGACTTGCAATCCTCTCCCTTACTTCTTAGGCAACCCTGTTTGTTTTGGTCGGCCTAAGGCTCACCACGAGTCTCAAACCCCGCGGTCCATCATCATCTTGCACCCCTGCTCTAATCATTTCAGCATGCTCTACGGCTTTCCTCAACCTGAAAAGTCTTCATGACTCCATGAATGTAACGCCACAGTGTGGATTGGATGAGTCACCGTTTGCACCAAGTCTCAAATTGGGATCCAAATTGCTCTCCCTCATTAGATTACCACAAGAAATCATTGCGGCCACATCTCCCAGCTCGGCCGACCTGATTAGTTCGACTGACCTACCCAGCTCAGCCACAGACCTACCTAGCTCGGCCATATCACGGTGCATGGCGTCCCCTGAATCCCGCTCATGCACATCTGAACCAGGTGAGGCGCAAACCCAGGATGCGGACTTGCTTCCCACAACAGGCTCCTCATCGCGTCCCTACCTCTGTGCCTGCCCACATTGGCATGCTTGCTCACCTCAGCACGCCTACCCATCTCGGCCCCCTCCAACACGCCTCGGTCCAACCTCACGGTTGACCTCGTCAATTCGGCAGTTCCAACCCTAAATTGCCCAGAATTTGACCCATTTCCAACCCCATTATCAGTCCTAATCACCCTATAATTTGATTCAGTTTCATGGCTAGATGATCCAATTTCCTCATCATTCCCTAAATCCCTTTTACTTCTCCTAATAACCTTAGCAAGATCATGAATTTCATCCCCTCTCAAATCTTCTACCTCTCCACCAATATTAAGTCTTAAAACCCTAGAATCCCTTTTCTTCCTCTTGGGTGAAATTACAATAGACTTTCCCTTGTTCTTACTAAGAGGAGGATCCATCTCAATGGTAGAACTATCCTCATCACAAGTGCTTTCTTCATCCAATAACCTCATTACCCAAAACTAGACTAGAATTTAAAAAAATGAGAAGAAAGATAAAAAGGGAGGGGGAAGATGAAAAGACTAATCTTGAACAAATGACCTTAATCTAAAAAAAAAAAACCCTTTAAATGTCCAACTTCTCTCCTCTTCTTTTATTTATCCAACAAGATCTTACCTCCAATTAAAATAAATGGAGAGGGCCCATTTATATAAAATTCACATCATGAGGTTTGGGCTCAAAATAGGCCCAACCTAAAAGGCAAGAATTGAAGAGTCAAATTATCTCAACCATTGAATTGTTTCAACAAATTCAAATTTCAAAAAATTTCGAGAAACCCGAATCAATTGCGGCGATTGAAAATATATTTGGGATAATTCGATCAGCTCAGCTGGGGACATGGCATCGTACAAAAAAAAAAAAAAAAGAAGGTTATTTACAATGGATGTACTTGAAAACTAGGGCGCATCTGTTGAGGGATATTTCCATCACGGTTGACCTGGATAAACTATAGTCGGGACCGACCAAGTTGTATACACTTAAAGCCCAGTCTAGCCTCACACTTGACGGCTAACTAGAATGACTGACGAAGTCTGGAAACGAACAGCCAAGTCTTAGCTGAGCCCGACACTTGACCAAGCCCAGCATGGTTGAGCTCAAAGCACGGCCGAGCTCAGCATGGTTGAGCTCAAGGCCTGCCGCGCAAGGCATGGCCAAGCTAAATGTGGCCAACATATTTCTAAACAGCACGACGCTCCTCAAACTCGACGACGTGTTGCCACACGATCTACGAAAGTGTTCTCTAGGATTTTCACACTCACTAACCCACGATGTGATAATCGTCAACCACCCAATCACCATGGACTTAGTGGGCTCAATCCTCACTCCTTGAGAACGTGGACCACTAACTCACTTAGTGGCAAAACTCCTCCCTCAAGACACCACCTATAAAAGCTTTTCATTTGACTTTCAATAGTATACACTCTTAACCTAAAACTGTTACTCTGCCGAATTGACATTTCAACTTCGACCCTGATCTCTGACGACGTCTTTTATTTTGCAAGACGCGCGATTTTACATCAATTTCCGATCATCGAACAGTTCATCACAAGCGCAATCCGACGATCGACAATTGACCAAATTTCTGCGTTAACTGTAACAACAATTTGATAATGAATCAATATGATTTCAATAAATTCTAAGCTTTAGAAAACGTCTATTTATAACCGTAAGAAGCAAAATAGCCGTTACAAACAAGTTCTTGCATAAACTAGCTGTTAGACTCAATTCTACCTGTTATATGAAATCCAAATCAAATCCAATCTCATTAGAAATCTAACTTTTCAAATCTAATCCAATCCAATTAAATTGTATATCCAATCTCGGATTGGAAGTGTAATATAACTTGTAATATAACTTTTCAAACCAGACTTTTTAGTTACAAGCGGTGCATAAAGAACATAAAACTAACACATTAATATAACAATAAATTCCAGTAAGCGTATCATTTGAAATATAACTTCTAATAATCCTCGAACAAATTGCAAGAATTTGAAACTAACTTGCTAATATAAGACAAAATGGACTGAATTGAACACATTTTACAAGTATAATTTTCTTATAGCATAATGCATTACAACAAATTATCCAACAGCTATCAGAATCCTTGCACCGGGTGGACAATCTCAATGGTAAGAAAGAAAAATTAGGCATACAACAATTATCGATTATGATACTTTATAAAAAACATACAACAGACTGGAAATATTGAAGCTGTTCTGGGTTACCACCTCCGGTAAGTTCCCTGCCCGAATAGAATAATTTTCGGGCAGTGACTACCAGGCGCGCACATGAAGACACTAGTTTTAACTTAAAATGTGCAGGAAACAACGAAAATCAAAATGCACAAAGAGGCAGAACAAGGGCACCAAAACTGGGCAAAGCTCGGCCTCTATCCCACAGAAAGGGGAAAGAACAACTTTGGTTAGATGCGGCAGATGTCAATCAGAAGAAAGAAGCGGGTACAACACCGGATCAACAACCTACATCTAAATGCGAAGTTGACCTGTCACAGAATCTCGACCTGAATTTCCATCCTTCTGTTTCAATGAAAGATTTGAAAATTGGGAATCCAGGTCTCTGCTGTTACTACGTCTATGGCTAGATGATGGTTGTTGCTGCTGATGTTGCTGCTGAAACAAGGCTCTTAGCCTGCCAATCTCCCTCTCTAGAACTTCATGCTCCACTAAACATGGCAAACATATCATATATCTCAGTCGCATTTCATATAATCAAAATTGGCTTTTCATAAAAGTTATTAAGAAATTCAGCCAGCATAATTATTTGAAGGTCAAATTTGCGTTACGCAAACTTTATAAATCCCACTTAAGCCCCTTAAACTTATAAATGTCCCAGATAAGCCCTCAAATTTGCAGTCTTGTCCCAATTAAGCCCTTCTATCACAAACCATGTTAAATTTTAAAGGAGAATGTTAAAAGGGTTTCTGATGAACTTAACTATTTAATCAGGATCTACACTGTTGTTAGATTGCAACCCAGTTACTCTTACCCTTGTAGTAAATTACACATAAAATTAAGTCAGATGAAAGTTCACTTTTAGTTGCCTAAAGCTATAAATACAGTTAGAAAAATAAAAGGTTTAAGCAAAATGCTAAAAGTCTTCCAGACACTCGTCCGGAGATATTTCAACACAAATGCTTATTAATCTTTGTTTAGAAAAGAGATAATTCAGATGATTCAATTACATGGGGTAAACCAGTAAGTGTAAGCATGCTCTATTGACGAAATATAGGGTATGAATAACCAGCTGGGTCAACCTTCTCGGCTTCTCCTAGAAAATAAATTAAAAATCTTAAAACATTTTCCACACTTGTTTTTTTCTCCTGGGTCTCTCAGTTTAACTGTAAATAATAATTATTATAATTTAAAAAAAAAAAAAAAAAAAAAAACCCCTCAAACAGCAACATCATTATTTTTACAGTAAAAAAGAAAAAAGGAAAAAGGAAAGTAACATTAGCTCTTCTTCCATATTCATTACCAGTTCCCCTTCACCAGGTTAGGGAAACTATTACCCAATTATTTTAAAAAAATCAAATAAGGGCCAAAAGGGGAAATGAAGCAGAAAATTTGACAAATTATCATGATATTAACAGCCAAGAATATAAACTTACAGTATTTAATAAGCTGCTCCTGTGCTAAATTATCTAAGCGTTGCTTAAGGGCTTTGTTCTCCATGCTCAGGATAAGATTCTGCTGGTTAAGAAATTCAACCTCTGCTGAAACTTCCGACCCCTCTGCCTGTAGAGTGCGACATACAGAATTCATTAAATGAGTATTTGTAAAGCATCGAATTCTTTTTTTTTTTTTTTTTTTTTTTTAACTTTAAATAAATTCCTCAAACTATGACAAATGTTTAGCAACTGCTGATACTTGCCTGTAAAGCTTGCACGTTCCTCTCCAGCTCAGCAATATATTGGAGTTTCCGGACACGTGAACGTTGAGCAAACTGCCTGCAAATATAGAGTTTCAGTCCCGTTCAAACTTAATGTGTAATTCCACAAAAGAACACACCAATTGCAGAGAATCTCAACACTGAAATTGTTGTATAAAACTAGATAAAGAAAGAAGAGCATGATCATAGAACTTAATACATGTAAACAAGAACAAATAGTAGATAGGTAGCTGAAAATCTGGTCAGTGCGTCAAAATTATAAATGGTAACAAGAGCAGTTAAATATATCAATATTTCAGTATACTCTTCTCAAATTTTGCAAGCATCAATTGATTACTAGTCATTGTCATACAAATTTTTTGTAATACATATAACTACATATGCATCAGACAACCGTTGTTTATCAAAGTAACTGTACAATTTTAGCAATTGATGCGTTGGCATGTTTGCACAATTGTATCAGATCCCCAGAACTGTTTTCATGCAGTGCAGCTAGCAACTTTAACATAATTTAGAGCTATTTTCTCCTATTTATTGTTTCCCTTGGATAAGGAAAATTTTAAAAAGGAGCAAAGTTTTTGTGAAGCCACAACAATAGCCTACTGGTACATGAAACAAGCACCACCAATATGGCAATATCTAACAGTAACAAGAAGAAACATGCAACCAATTTGAACTCGTTAGAAAATGATGAATTTTGAATTATCAGAAATATTGTATCATAACTTTTTCCATACAGCTGCTATTGTGTTGAGAATTCTCATGAACCTACAGATTTTAAAGTCCATCAAGAAAAGTCCAATCCTGTAGTCGACTTTATTTTAACTAGCAATATTCATCAAACAGACAGTTTAAGGAAACTATTATCATCATGAATCAGGTAAGAAGATTAGATGCTACAGATACAGAAAACAAATAAATCAAATACATACTGTTTAGCCCGTTTCGTATCTGTATCTGATGAAGAAAGCTTAGTAGTAGAACCATCTTTTTTGTCAGAAGTTTTTGGATCATTTGGACTCGATTCAACCACATCCTGTTTTTCACTAGTGGTAGACGGAACCCCATCCCCTTCTTGTGGCATGCTAAAGGAACCTGAACTCTGACGAACAAGGTTATCCTTCACAGAAGGAAGACAACTTGGGTTATTTACAATGCTCAATGAAGACTCCCGTGCTCTATTCTTCTGCCTTGCCAAGTTCATTTCAGCATAAAACGGAGCATGTCGCAAATGATCAAAGTCTTGAGCTACCCAGGAGGGCCCAGAGATCATATTTTTATATTTATACTCATCCTGCACTGCATAATCCATGTTTGAAACATTAAATGCATCTACATAGGCGAAGGAGTCACTTGATGAACGACGATGACCTCCTCTACGTACAGGTGTGTCCGGTTCATTAAGGAGATCATCAAGCCAAGAAGGTTGTTCCTCTGTAAGAAGGCTCTCTGAGGAAGTTCGTTGATGGTGTGTATTTCCTTCTCTAGGCCTCTGGACAGCTTTTGATCCAATTGCAGGACTATGAACATAATCAGCATATGGCTGTGAAACGCTTGGAAATGGACTTTTAGGAGGAAGTAAAGGGTGCTTTCCGTACATCAAATTTCTAAAGTTTGCAGATCCCTTAGAATTCGCCATAGCTGATAGGCACAATAACTCTCTGTCAACCAACACAATATCATAGCCTTATTAAGATAATTTAATAAACAAATTTGATAATTTCCAAAGTAAGAAAGGAATAACCCGAAACACAACTTTAAAATGCCAATTTGAATGAAGATTATCAACAGACAAAAGAGAATAAAGAGAAAAGCACATAATGAACATATCTCCACAGTCAAGATCCTGTAGATCATAAAAGACACGAAACATTTATGTTACCCCCTGCAATTTCAACTTCATGCTTGCAAACAAAGCTAAAATCCCGATATTCCGAGACCTCCAAAAACAAGTGGACACAGCAAATAAACTCAATAGTTTCCACATTTTGCAACCTCTTTAGGCAAATCGAAATCGAGGGCAACCAATTTTCTGTCCAACCTGGACCCAACTGCTACAGTAATTTTCTATCAAAAGTGGTAATATTTATCAAAAACTATGAGGTACCCATCTAAAAACATAGCCCCCTCAATCATATTTTCGCCAACAAAGGGAAAATATAACAAGTTAAGGAAATAGAAAAGCCTTTCAGAAGCTAATTCCTCACAATTGTGTTTTTTTCCCAGTAAAGGCAGATGCTTCAATTTTCTTAGGTCCCATACAATGAAAAATCCTAGATTCAAGACATTAGTTTGTTTTCCCATCTCACATTTTCCCAGTAACCAAACAAAAATGGAAAGAAACAAAGAAAAATCAGATTTTTCCCGGAATAAAACAGAAACTAATTCCCCAGGAAAAAAAATAAAATCGTTAGAGATTCCGAGAAACAAAAATGGGGCAATAACCAAAGCTGATTGAACACGACAATAGAAGCAGATTCGTTTTCGGAAGCAAAAATCAAAATGCTTTCCTATTCTTGATTCCCAAAGAAAAGTTTGAAAAAAAAAAAAAAAAAGGAATTTACCTGTGGAATTAGGAATCTAGATCTCAGAATGTAATGCTTAAAGTTGAAGGATTAAATTCGAGAAGCACAAATTTTCTCTCCTAGGGTTTGTTTTTCTCCTGCTTCCCTTCAAACAAATGCCTGTCTCTCTCTCTCTCTCTCTCTATCGTTCAAGTCTGGCTCTGTGTTGGATTAAAAACTAAAAAGTATTAAACCATTTTTTTTTTTTTTAATTTTTAAGATTTATGTAATTCACACTTTTACCCCTAATTTCTTTAAAATCTCATTCACGTCTAATTTTCCACTTTTCTTATAGATCATGCCCAAATTGGATCTATTAAATTAAATTGTTGGGTCATATTGACAGCTGTATTGAAAATAGGCAAATAGTGTTTCTTGCTAATATATGACACATGGGCGTCAAAATATGGAAATTTCACGGTTAGCATTGAGATATATACGTTGTCAAGATAATACAAATAAATTTAACAGATTAAAGCTATTTTTTCTATTATTGACATTTGATAGCAGAATTAATATTCAAAAAAAAAAAACACTCAAGGTATGCTTACTTTGTATATTGTGGAATTAAACACAATTTGGTTCCTCCAATCCAATGTTTATTTTCAATAACAGAGAAATTATAAACGTGAGGACTATACTAATTTGAAAGTGAATATAATTTTGAAGTAAATTTTTTCTTTTACTGGTTGAAGTAAAATTTATTATATTGCCCTCAAGTTGTTGTCATTTAATATTAATATTAATGTTTATTTTAAATAAATAAAAAATATTAATGTTATTTTGGATAAAAATAAATTAAGCAAATCAAAATCATTCTATTATTTAAAAAAAAAATTATTTACATGGGTATTAGTAGAGTTTAGTCTTATTTCAAACATTTAAGTAAATAATTTAATTTGCGTGTTTTTAAAAAGCTAAAAATGTATTAACTATAATTAATTATTTTAAATATTAAATTTAAAAAAATTATCCAGACCTGGATCCTAGTACCTAACCCTTAAATCCAACCATCTTCTAACCTAGCCCCTACTATTTACACATTATTTTGGCTATTAACATGTCATCTTCTAATTTTATTTTTCTTATAAGCATTGGAATTTTCTATATTAAAAGCAATAACTAATTGAGAGGGGAGCTGTAATTTACAAGTAAAGTGGACAAAATGTGGTGTAAGTTGCCAATAATAGTGATATATTATTGGTATTTAACAAATACAAGTGGAGAAAAGAGAGAGAGAGAGAGTGTGATTGGGGCAAAAAAAAAAAAAGTGCATAAAGAGACAACTAAAATCCAGATATAAAGTGTAAAGAGCATAACAAAATTCCATACTTAAGAAACCAAACATGTCCAAGATTATCCAACCCACGTTTTGCCTTTCAACATGTTTTTGTATGAGTTCTTCTCTTCTTTCTCTTTTTTTTTTTTTTTTTTTTTTTTTTGGCCCCCCTTGCCGGGTTAAATAAAAATTTTTTGTTCCTTTGTTTTTTCTTTTTTAAATTTTCTTTTTTTTTCTTTTTTTTTTTTTTTTTTTTTTTTTTGGGCCCACATGAGCGGAAAAAAATATATATATATATATATGATAGGCTAGTTTTAGGTCTATATTACTTATAGATTATTTTGTATAAAAAATAATACAACTAGTGTTATCTAGCTTAATGTATATTTATAAAGAATTATTGGCTTAAATGCCCTTATCCTTTATCATTTTTGCAGTTTGCCCTCTAATTTTTTTTTTTTTTTTATCATTAAATCTCCTAATTGTCATATATTTTTGCAGCACTTTTAGTGACAAATACCAATAAGGTATTTAATGGCCCAAAATTTTAAACATGGAACAAAATGTAAAATTGAATAAACGATAAGGGACATTTGAGTTAATTAATCTTTAATAAATCTATAATTATTTTGAAAAGTGATGTTTTCTAATATTGAACTTTTTTTAATAAGTAAAAGTATTTTTTTTATTTTTTTTTTAAAAAGCACAATAATTTGAATTAAACCAATGTCTCAAACTCAAACTAAATATTAATGGCAATTTTTTATTTAGGCTTTTTCTTTAACGCAATTTATTAGTTCTCTTGAATAAAATTAATGCAATTTGAACTACGAATGATATTAAAACCTAAAAGGTGTATTCCTTGTAATAAACATAAATTTGGCATTATTTGCTGTAATGGATGATATGGGATCTCATATGAAATCCAAATGGGTCCGGCTACCCTAAATATTGTATTTTTGTTTTTTTTTTTTTTTTTTAAACAAATATTGTAGATGATAGACTTATATCTACTAGTCTGTATATTTATCATCATCATGCAAACGTGTAAAAGAGTATTGCGGGGAGCTATTATTATTATATAAAGGTTTTTTTTTTGGTACTAATAGTCCCTGAACTTTACGCATTATGGCAAAAATACCGCTAAGTTTTTTTATTTACACCAGATACCCCCAAACTTAGGGGGTTTAGTGCTCATTTATCCCTGCCGTTGAGTTTCCCATTAAGGCTGGACATGGACCAACCAAACAACGCCACATGGTTCTTTTGTTTTTAATTTTTTTTTTTTTTATTTCTAAGAACAAAAAATAAGGAAATAAACCTATTTTTTTACTAGGTAATTAGGCGCTCAAACTCGAATGGTTTTTCCTTCTTCTTTGCTTACACATCTCATCTCCTAGTTTCTTCTTCTTCTTTGTAAGGGTGAGTTTGGAAAAACAATTAGGGCTAGGTAGATATGGGAAAACGATTTAAGATTAGGGTTAGGGCATGGGTAGAATTAGGATCTATGGTTCATATTCTTCAACATCTTTGAATCGCGATATAGGGAGATACGCTTGTGATTGTGGGCTTCCCGTGAAGAAACTAACGTCGACGACTGTGAGGAACACAGGAAGAAGATTCCTGACTTGTGGAAATGTAAGTTGTAATTTTTTTTGTATTTTGTTAATATTAGGTTTGTAAAGTTTGGATTTTTTTTGGTGAAAGGATTTTGGAATTAACTTTAGGTGTTGTTGTACAAAGAGAAGGGGAGATATGTGGGTTTTTCTTATGGGTAGGTGGACCTAAGGATAGTAATCTATTGGGAATAACGGTCAGGAGGGTTCAACAAATGGAGGATAAAATTTTTGGGCTGCAGGAAAAGGTTCATGATCTTTGAGTTGAAGACTGAGGGTTTGGAAAGTGGAAGCTCCATGGTGTATGTTTTGGTTTATATGCTTTTAATGGTAAAGGGTATTAGTTCATAGGTTGTAATGTTCATTAATGTGAAATATGCAATTACAGTTATATTGAATATGAATGGAATGGAATTAATGAGGTTTGTGAACCTATTTTTGAATGTTATTTGAATCTGGGTTTTATGAACCTACTTTGGCCTTCAGTTTGAGTTTTGTAAATTTGTATGGTAGTTGCAAATGTATTGTAGTTTGATAAATCTGATAAACTGGTTGCAGTATTTGCTTCAGCTATTAGGCAATTGTTTTGTAAATTCCTGGGCATTGCTGAAATTGTTTCAGCTATTAGGCAAGTCCAAGAGTGAAGAATTTGTAAATCTAATAAACTGGCTTGTAGTATTTGTGTTTTCTAAGTGCCAAAGTTTTGTTTCACATTCTTACTCTATGAGGGCTTTAAATAATAAGATTGGATACTTTCTTGTTATTTTGTGTGCTACTAGATGACTAATTTCATTATTGTCCATTTATCATGCTTGAAAATATTTATAATAAATTTTGCAATGTAGATGTGAATATTAATTTTGCAATGTAGATGAAATGGAAATACTTCATTAAAACAACAAAGCATTATTGTGCAACAGAAAAGTAGAATTTCATGTTTCCTTATGTGGGAGTTTTGAATTTGCCTTATACACGAATTATACAACATTTTACTTGAATTCATTTCCAAATAACTTCAGGAATAATAAATTGATTCACCAAAAAGAAAAGAAAAAAAAATTGAATAATCATACAAGCTAATGTTCAATTATCAAAGAGGTAGACACGACATGCACAAATTTTCTCAACAGGAAGAGAAAAACTTTTCCAAAAGGCAATATGAACAACTTTTCTAGAAGGCAATATGAACAACTTTTCCAAAGTAATAAAAGGAATATGAGATTAAGATTACTACACAGAGGGATTGGCAATATGCATTGTTTTTACATAATTAGCTGTACAAAAAACAGCTATAGAAAAAAGCATTGGACTACCAAAAGCTATAATTAAAGCTACACAAAAAGTCATTACCAAAAAGTTATACCAAAACTTCATTGTTCAAACTAGCTATACCAATAGTAGCTATACCAAAAGAACTATCAAAAAGACCTTGTTCAAAGTAGCTATACCAATATACTAATCAGTTCACCTTTTTTTTTTTTTTTTTTTTTTTTTTTTTAACCTTGTTTGGTGTGGCTTTTTTGTTCTTCGTTTGCGCTATATA
>WUAT03177569.1:0-18924 GCA_010015005.3 Ulmus americana | reverse complement strand
GTTTATTTCTAAAACTGCTATGCTTTAAATATTATTTTGTTAGTCAAAGTGTTTTGAACGGATTTTGATGTCGATCTAGAAAATTGTATTGACGCGTCCTAGTTTTTCAAACGTCGATTTTAAAGAGTTATACTTCGTACTTCACAAACGTTTGAAAGGGTTTTCTGATGTTCCAAAAAGAGTTTTAAAAAAAAAATTCCTTGGAATTTCGTGTCAAATCACAAGTAAAATGGGATTAATTGTGTGTTAAAGATTCCGGGTCGTGACTGTAGATATTTACTTTTGATGAACAGTAATTCATTATTAGAACAATAGTGGTAACCTTCCACTACCGTTCATTTTCAAATGGTAGATTAAAAAAAAAAAAAAACTGTAGTCATAATCCGGTTTTGGAGTAGTGGCATGTCTAGACACATGATTCAACTGAGTATCCACTTGTTAAATAATCACATACTGAATCATCGTGACCTAGACCACAAAACATAAAGCAAAGCAATGAATAAATTAAAAAAAAAATACTAACATATTATCAAGTAACAAGGGGCATAATAATAAAAACAGAGAAATCTTTAAGTTGATTTTACCATAAGCAAACTAATAACACATGAATATATACTAGAAAACCCAAAATCAAAAAATTGTGAAACTCAAAAATTAAATTTAAACAATTAATAACTCATTCTATACTCATGTATTCACACTAAAAAGAAGAACAAAATAAAACAACACACAAAAAAACAAAATAAAATAACCAAAAAAAAAAAATCAATTGGAATTTTACCCAAAACTGGATAGAAAAATAAACCTTCTACCCTAAGCTAAAATTAATCAGATCATAAATGATACAAAAAATACACATCAGACCACCAAAATCATAGCTAACCCCTGCAAAAATTAACCGAAACAAAACCCCCAAAATAATACCCAAACACTCACCAAAGGTACATGTAACCCATCAAAATCACAATGATCCACTCAGAACTACTATAGAAAGTAAAGGAACTCAAGAAAAATTGAAGCTTTGGCTTACCTCAAGTTTTGCACGATCAAAACCCTTCGAAACCCCCTAAATGAAGCCCAAAATTGTGAGAATAGAATGGCAAACTTCTAAGGATTAAGAATACAAAGATATCTGTGCAAAAATCAAGCCCTAGTGTCAATGTTCAAAGCAACAAATGGATGTCATTTTGTGGGTTTCTGAGGAGGAAGAAGAGATGAGGTGATACTTTTGTCTTCTTGGTGCTATTTTAAAACCTTATAGGCTTCTACAAAAGACATCGTTTTGTGTATTATCAGGAGTGCTTGACAATTGGTTTATCATTTCTTATCCTTCTTCATTTTTTTTAAATAAACAATTAATTAAGCAAATAATAAACGTCTTTTAAAGCGCTCAAATTGGTTTTTAGGGTACCATAATGTAATTTATAAAATATAGAGGTATAGGTTTTGATACTTTTGAAAGATTTAGGTCTTTTATGTTACAACTTCAAACTAGAGGGTACTAAATTGTAATTTTCCAATCAAATAATCATTGCTTTAATTATTTCTGAATAGAAGAGTCACTTATGTGAAAATTATAAGGAGCCATATGTAATAACTAAAAGATCTTGGTATTTTTACAATATTAATTTTTGTAATAAATTTGAAAAGAAAAATAAACCAATTAAATTTGAATTTAACTAATATAAATTACAAATTAAATTTACCGAAAAAAAATAAAATACTTTTTTTTTTTCAAGATTAACGACATTCATTTAAATATTAAATATATAGTACTTGAAAAATAAAAATAAAAAGCTTAAGTTGCTGTTTGATTGAGAATTAAAAATAGAATATTAATATTTTTAATATCCTATGCATTTTAAAAAGTCTCAAAATATTACTTCTCTTTTTTATTTTTTAATAAAATATTACTTCTCAGTTATTACTTTTTAATAAAATATTACTTTTATTTACTATTTTATTACTTTTTAATAAACTATTACTTCTTTTTATTACCTTTTTAATAAAATATTACATCTTTCTACTAAATTTTTAATAAAATATTATTTCTCTTCATCACATTTTTAATAAAACATTATTATTTTTAATATTTTTTAATAAAATATTATTTTTTTATTATATTATTATTAAATTCTATAAACCTTACTAATTATATTTATAATATTTTAAATCAAATAAAATAACTGTTTAAAATACCTTGTTCAAAATGCCCTCAACCAGAAGTTCCCGCTCGGTCTCATGACCGTTGGGGTGTCAGGGGAAATTATAAAATGACAGCGCTGTGCTCAAACCCTGGCAAGCTCAAACCCTTATTCTTCAACACTCCGTGCTCTCTTTCACCTTCGCCTAACTTTTCAAGTTGAAGGACCACCATGGGCAAGCTCCAAGCAAAGGAAGACTACGAGAATATCAGAAAAGCTCGAATCTTGGAAAACCAGGTTCCTCTCTCTCTGCCTTTCTCTCTTTCTCTGCCCTTTTTCGAATCTCAGAACTTATTTGAGCTTCCTGTAGGCTCGCTTGGCCAAACTGGGATTGCAAAAAACCATATCGGAGCTCCGATCCATAGCTTCATCTGCAAAATCAACGAAAACCCATGTTAGAAATTACTCCAAAAAGGTATATGAGATCGAATCTCCGAGACGCTCCAATCGGTTGAAGCAAACATCCCCTGAAGAAACCCCCATATATACTCCTAAACTAAGACGATCTTATCGGCTAAGAGGACATCCCCACGAACCCATTTCAGGTTTTTCTATTTCGTTTTCTTTTGATTTTTTGTTTAGCTGAGAAAGGAATGGAAATGATGAAAGAAAAATTTGTTCGCTATTTTCACAGGGAAAGTGTGCGATTTTGAAGGGAGTGCTCTTAAAAATGAAGAAGACGAGATTAGGCCTGCAAATATGCCTTTGGTGTTGGCAAAAGGTTCGGAACTTCAGCTTTCGCCCGAGGCTTTGGCACGGAGGTGCAGTAGCAGAGGCAGGGGCGGTGTTTATGATCCTATTTTTGGAATTTGCTGCCATTTCTGCAGGTTTTGTTCCTTATCTATTTGTCCTCTTCACTCTATGATATAGTTTTTAGGACTTGATGAGATGAGCTATGCACTATAGCATCTTATGGTTTTCAAATTTATATGCACAATTTTTTACTTTGGCATTTTCCGTTTTCTGGTTTCGTTTTATTTTTCTTTCATTACGTTTTCAATCACTTGGATCAATTAGAAAGCGGAAAGAAGCTTCACCAATTAGGCTATGTTTGCTTAAACTCTATTTGGGCATGTCTCAAATACATGATACCGACCGATTGACTTCTATTATTTATACTCTCATTCCTCTCACTTTTTGATTCTTCCTACCAAACATAGCTGGTATTTTTCGTTTTCGGTCTTTGTTTTCTTCCTCATTGTTGGTTTTCTCTCTATGGGGTGCATTTTCATTCACTTGGATCATTTGGAATTTGGAAGGCAGCTAGACTATATATAACTTTGTCAATTTGGTTTTGGTCATGTCTTAAATGAATTAAAGTCTAGTTGGCATCACCATTTTGTTCATGGTTATTGCTTTGAAAAGGAAGTATCTAATCAGACTCAACAATTCTTAACAATCTTTTATTTGGAAACTGTGTAATTGTTAGTCTAACTATATATTTTAGAAGTGCAGGCAGAAAAAGCTGTGTGGGGAAGAAGACTGCAAGAGATGTGGTAATCTTGATGCAGACCAACCGTGCATTGGTTAGTACTTTCTTCTCAAACTACTTAATGTTCTGATACACCTTTAGGTTGTGAATTGTTTTCTTGGAATTCCTTTGAGCAGGAAAAACAGATTGCTCAGTTTGTCATAGTAGCAATGGCGTGCTCTGTCGAGGTTGTCTCAAGGTTAGATATGGAGAAGGTAAGTCTGTCTGTAAAGAACTAATATGACCAATTACAAGGAGAATAAGATAAAGAATTTTTTGTTCAATTTCTTTATGTTATCAAGTAATTAGGAACTAATTAGTGGAAAATACGATATGTAGAGAAAAAAAACAGAATTTGGCAATCTTGCAATTTCCTTCGCCCCGAAAATGGTTACTAATTATATGTAATTCTAAATGGTTTTGCTTATTGTGTTTTGTTAGAGATGGAGGAGGTGAGAGAGAATAAAGAATGGACGTGCCCTCATTGCATAGAAGAAAAAGGAATCAACCGTTATTGGATATGTAACAGGTATGAGTCGTCAAATTAGAGACACTAATCTGCTGTCATACTCTTAACACTGGAATGCTTAATTAGAAGCTCGAAATAGTATAGGTATATCATGTGTGATGACAAATCTGAAAGCTCAATTATGCAGGGGGTTTCAACACAAAACCTGCCCTCAGATACTATGTTTGTTTAATGATCCATTCCAAAAGCAAAAATGATTTATTCTAACAATTTATAGTATAAATCATTGTCATCCTCTTAACAATTGAAATTTTCAGAAAAGTGGTACACTAACATAGTATCAGAGCAGGAAAACTGTGAAACTAAACATGGTATCAAAGCGAAAAAAGTTTTTGTGTTCAAACCCTTGTAATTGTTCTATCTAACTTGTGAACACCTGATGAACCGTTAATATTTCGGGCTATAATGTTCACCTGCATGTGGAGTTTAAACCAACATTTTTTTTTATCACATTTGTTTTGTTGCAAGTTTTCTATTTATTTTCCCCTGTTCACCTGCATGATGTTCACCTACAGTTCGATTTGCTTAAAGAGGAGAAAGATGGCTCCGACCGGGATAGCAATATACAGAGGTTTGTCTAGTTCTTTGCTTGCTTAGCAAGTTTTGTTTCTCTCATGGTCTAATATAATATACTCTCATATTGGTTCTAAGTCTACCCTTTCTTCAAATTGTACATCAAAAGCTCAAGAGCTAGGATACAAATCAGTCGCACACCTGCTAATGGATGAGCTTCAAGGAAAAATCAAGTGCTAAGGATGAAGATATGCTTCTCTCATACTTGTGTACCAAAATTTGTTTGTAGTTTTTGGTTTTCACAAGATTTGCTTCACTAGTGTTAGTTAGTTAGGAAGGAATCTTGTTTTGTAAGTCTGAAGTAAAAGAGAGATGGAAAATGTGGATCATTTAAATCTATCAAATTGACACTTGACATTTAATCGCAATTATTTTTTTATATCTGGTTAGTTTATTTTTTATTTTTATTTTTTCCCCCTTGTTGACATGTTTTTTTTGTCTGTTCAATTTATTCTTGCCCCTTTTTAAGTACGTTCTCAGATTGATGAAAGACATGCATCGGATGTTCTTATGAAAGAACAACAACCATGGCAGGACAAGAAAGTTAGGGATGGTGCCCTACAAGCATATTTAATGAAATTTTATTGCTGATTAGTAAATAAAATTATATTTCTGTGATTATTATATTTGTGTGCATGCCGACCTACGTCGGCACTCAGACAAAGGTAGGGATGGTGTTGAGGTGGTGCTAGGTCATAATTATGTTGCTTGAAGGATGGGTACCAACGAGTCATTTGCGCACCCTAAGACCAGATACCGACCAATACCTTCGAATTCCCTAGATGACGACAAAAAATGTACTTCATGTCCTCTGCCACTTGGGACATGTGCCTTCCCAAAATAAGTGCACACCACCAATGTGCTGGCCAAAGGATAACCCAGGACATTATCTCATTGGTTGATGCAAGAATCATACCTACCTAGGATTGCTATAATTACCTCCAATCATTGGAGAATAAAGGTATGTTGCTTTCATTATTCTTAACGTCACTCTACCTAATTATTTTTATCACATCAGCCGACTTTAGCATCAGAGTGCTACCAGGAAAGTAGCCTTCCGGCCACTTACAGTGTTCTTTCTTACATGGTACATAGACGAAGGGAGTGGTGCCGAGCTAAACATTTCCATTGAGCAAGAAATTGGCATTAACATCTAGCTCTAGAAGAAGAACTTGTGTTGATAACACCCTCATATCACTTAAATCTTTCCAATTTTCAATTTCACATTGATATAGTTACATGGAAAGCAAAACAGCCGACAATTTTCAGAAAGAATGAGCAACTGCACTAAATGTCGATCAGAATCCGCCTCCAGATCCACGGTACGGGGTTGCCTGCCCTTATGCATGCTGACCCCGTCATCCAGCAGGGGGCTCCACAAGTACCTCCCCCGGCTTGAGGTCGAGGACGACCACGTGGCAACAACCGAAACGCTCTTAATACCACACCACCTCCTGATCTCAAAAACCGAATGCACATGCAGCAGCTCACAAATGCCATCATGCATATGGTCCAAATGTTGACTCGGGACCACGGTGCCCCAATGCCAGAGACCATGCATAGCTCGGATTACACGCGAGTGCCTAAATTTTCTCTCAATTTCTAGAACTCTTTTCAAAAATCAAATTCACTAACTCTTCAATCAAGCCTTGGCTTGAATATTTATATTATTATGACTTTCATCTAATAAAGAATCTTTATTTGACTAAAATTGTTTTTAGTTAACCTTAGAGAGAATTATAGATTCTCATTATAACTGTAATTTCACATTAACTCATTTAAATGAGATATTTCATATGTTCATAAACTATTTGTTAATTATTCTCTCATAATTTAAACTCTTTAAATTAATAGAATTATTAAATATAAAAACTAATAATATATTTATTTTATCCAATAAAATGAATATCCATCTATATTATTTATCTAGTCTCATTAAAAAAATAATTAAATATATTTAATCTTATTATTTATTTAATCTCAATAAATAAATAAATACAGGCTATATAGATATATATATATATATATATATATATAATTTATTTAATCTCATTAAATAAAAAATTAATTAATAATACGAAACATTTATTTAACACTTAAATAAATATGCAGTCACATACTATATTTATTACTTTCTATAATTAGCTTGAATACTTTCTGAAAATATATCAATTACTCCATACAAGAATGTATGGTGCTAACAGATAGACCAAAAAACTTACGGAATCAAAGCTCTAATAAATAATATTTAATTAATCAAAAATTAATTATTAATTTTGACATGAGCCACGATCAGGGATCAAACTGTACTATAAAATTATATAGACATATTTACAAGAATCTTTAACTAAGTTTGTCCATCGATATAACTGGTTTCCACGTAATGTGATCCTCCATTATGAATATTCATAATTAGAGACATATATCAAAAGATTTCATTTTACCTCTCTAATTACAGCTTTGTCCATGTGTTATCGTTAATTGTTCAATGAGCTATCTATTTATGACCTAGTCATAAATGAAGATCTATAATGAACTATATCCAATATAGTACGAGCTCGACTCACCCAAAAATCCTGAATTAAACAACATTGGAATATCATTGTTTTTCGATCAACAAAGTTGTGGATTGCATACACCTGACTTGACGCTCCCACTATCCATAATATTGTGTTCCCAAGATACCAAGTTTTTGAGGCTCAATGCATCACTCATTGATAAGTCAAAAGATACAAATCATAAATATGAGTTAATAAAACAGTTTGGATTAAGATCCATACATAAATTAGCCATCAATTCATAGAATGTAAAGTTCTTCATATAGTCAAATGGAACTTCATTCAAGATCTTATTATATCATGGTCATATTCAATATGTCTTATAACATACTGGTGTCATTATTTGTAAACTCTTTATAATGATTCAAGATTATATCACTTCTATTATGGAAATAGTCTACACTACAATCTTATTATAATAAAGTGCTCAAACCTTATTTACCTATTGTGAACAATATTTATACTTATTAATGACATAATCTTTGTATATGATCCACATATACCCAGTCATAGACATTAAACAAGTATTAGAGCATTATGATACATTACCAATAATATGTATTAAAAGAAAGCGAAACATGTAATCAAACAAACACTTAAATAAATGTGATTTTCTTTATTTCATTAAATAATAAATTTCTTTACAAATTAGGATAAAAACATTGCTTTAATAACATCTATCCTAACAATCTCCAACTTTAAAATAGCCGTGACATATCCCGAATTACTAACCCCTCTAGGTGACCTCCAAAAACTCTAGGGCTAGAGTCTTTGTAAAAGGATCTGCCAAGTTGTCTTCTAATTTGATCTTGCACACTATCACATCTCTGCATTCTATAATTTCTCTGATGAGGTGAAAGTTCCTCTCAATGTGTTTTCCCCTTTGATGACATCCCGGTTCCTTGCTATTAGAAACCACTCCACTGTTGTCATAATTGACAATCATGGGCTGCTTAAGCCTAGGGATAGCCTCTAAATTCCTCAAGAAGTTACGGAGCTATACAACCTCTTTAACAGCTTCCGAAACTACTACAAATTCGGCTTCCATGGTAGAGTCAAAGACGCTAGATTGTTTCACACTCCTCCACATAATAACTCCACCATTTAAAGTAAACACTAAGCCCGATGTTGACTTTCTTTGATCCCAAATACATTAGCATGTAGTGTCTCGTTCTCCAAAGATACTTAAGAATATGCTTGATCAATTCCCAATATTTTGGTCCCAGATTCGATTGGTACCTACTAACAATTCCTATCGCATAATAAATATCTGGTCTCATACATAACACAACAAACATAAGACTCCCTACCGCCGAAGCATAGGATACCTTTCACATGCTCTCGACTTCCTCTGAAATCTTAAGGGACATCTCTTTAGGTAATGTAATTCCATATCTCATGGGTTGCAAACCCTTCTTGGAATTTTACATACAATACTTCTCAAGTATTTTTTTTTTCTTCTATGTATGAGGTTTGGGATAATGCTAGCATCTTGATCTTTTTATCTCGAAAAATATGGATTCCAATAACATAGCTTGCTTTTTCCAAGTCTTTCATCTGGAATTGTTTAGTCAACCACACTTTAACTGATGTCAACAATTCTACATCATTCCTAATTATTAGAATGTCATCAATATAAAGGATTAGGAAGACCACTTTTCATCCTTTATCTTAGTAGTTCTATCTCAGAAAATCCGAATTTCAAGAACATAGCTTGTTTTTTTTCCAAGTCTTTCATCTGGAATTGTTTAGTCAACCACACTTTGACCAATATCAACAATTCTACATCATTCCTAATTATTAGAATATCATTTATATAAAGGATTAGGAAGACCACTCTTATATCCTTCATCTTAGTATAGACACATGGCTCGTCTATACTCTGCTTGAACTCGAAAGATTTAATTGTTTTGTCAAATCTAATGTCCAAGACCTAGAGGCTTATTTGATTCCATAAATGAATCTATGTAATTTACATACTCTATACACTTTCCCTTTAGCAATGATCCTTAAGGCTTTACCATAAAGATACTCTCTTCTAGACGAGCATTCAAGAATGTCGTCTTCACGTCCATTTACCAAATCTCATAATCAAGATGTGCAGTTATAGATAAGAGGATACGAATGTATTTAAGAATAGCCATCGTAGATAAGGTTTCCTCATAACCGATACCTTCTTTCTAGGTCTAGCCCTTGGCCATTAGCCTTGCTTTGAACGTTTCCACTCTTCCATCTGTGCCACTCTTTATCTTATAGATCCATTTACATCCAATTAGTTTCACCCCTTCAAGCAAATCCACAAGTTCCAAGACTTGATTGGAGTACATGGAATTCATTTCGAGATTCATTGATTCTTGCCATGATTTAGATTTTACATCACTTACGGTAAGTAGATCATCTTTATTGTCATCATAAATTGCTACCAAAGCATCTCCAATTCCCATATAATGATCCGGTTATCTAACAACCCTCACACTACAATGCAATGAAATATGATATTCTTCTATTTGTGTGGTCGCACTTCTTGTGACTACTTGATCAACAATGATCTTATCATTTTAATCATTAATTATACCTATAACTCTTCCAACATGATTTTGTTGTTTGTTTTATGGTTTCTAATATGATCATCCTCAAGAAATCTAGTATTTATCGATACAAACACTTTGTTTTCTTTTGGATTATAACATAAACCACATTTCGTTTCTCTTGGATATTCTAAAATCAAGCACAACTAAGTATACGATTCCAACTTGTCAACCTTGGACTTTTTCACATGGGCCTGACACCCCTAATTTAGATATGCTTCAAACTCAGTTAGTGGCATGTCCATAATTCAAATGGTGTCTTAGATATTGACTTTGAAGAAAACCTATTTATCAAATAAATAGTAGTTTGTAGCGCATACCCCCAAAAACGATTTTGGTAATGATAAATTTCTTAACATTGATCTCATCATGTCAAGCAATGTCTTATTCCTTCTTTATGTAACACTGTTTAGCTGCGGTGTACTTGGTGCTATAAGTTGTGACAATATCTCATTGTCAATTAAATACGACCTAAATTCTTCACCCAAGTACTCCTTACCTCTATCTAATTAGAGTGCCTTGATAGGCTTACCTAACTGCTTTCATGTCTCAACCCAAAACTCTCTAAACTTTTCGAAAGTTTCAAACTTACAAGGCATTAAGTATGCATATCCTTATCTAGAGAAATCATCAATAAAAGTAACGAAGATTCATAACCTCCTCGTGCATGACGTACCATAAACGTCCGAGTGTACTACCTCAAGAAGATCATTGGCCTTGGTGTCCTTTACCCAAAAAGGATCTTTTGTTTATTTTACCTTTCAAACATGATTCGTAGGTAGGCAAGGGAGTGGCCTTTAACTCCTTAAATGCCATAGATAAGTTTCGTTTATATCTAATCTAACTCATTCAAGAATGGATTCGTCATTAATTAATTTGATATTTAGCAGTGAGTTTATTTTGGGAGTAACTTTATAAAGATTATAATCCTTTGTACCTAACAAACAATTATTTATAAAATGAAACTTTTTCATTAAAAATATTAACTTTTTTCAATCAAAACATAAACTAAATTTATGTTCATCCCTGGTACTTAATAATAATCTTTTGATAAAATAATTCTATTTCCAAAATATATTTTTGATAGCTCCTATTGCTAATGCCGAAACCCTTTGCCCAACACCCACTAACAGCTTGAAATCTCCATCATGCATTTAGCTAAAATCTAATCATTTGTTCTAGTGGAAACATATTCCACTTTACACAGATTTCTTCTATATCTTGGCTGCTTTTTTCTTCGCTTTTTAACCATCCCCCCTTTTGTCACTATTCTTCTTCTAAGTCTTAGAGGAAGAATTAACAACTGTCATGTTTGCCTCTCTGGACTTAAACTTGATCATACACTCAAAGGTTTGCAATTCAGTTATAAGTATAGTGAGATTCAAATCCATCTTTCATATGGCTATTCATAATAGCTTTAACAGCATTAAACCATATATGATTAGATGTCTGCCTAAGCATGATTTGAAGCGATGCCATGATATCCACCACGGTTCACATCCCTTGATATTGTTGTTGTAGTACATTGGAGATCGAATCCAACATACAGCAACAAGCAATATCATTTGATGCAATCAGCCTCTCATAAGCATCCTTCTTAGCCTTTGCAGCGTTAGCCACTAGCTCAGGCGGGCAAGCCTTAAGAAGCAAAAACTTATACTTCTTAGAAGTGAACACTATATTTAAGTTGCATTTCTAGTCAGTAAAGTTTTCAGCCAATTTTTTTTTTTGGATAGCAGATTAATAGATATTTTTCTTGAAATAAAAATTCATAATTTATTTTAGTTTAACCTTTATCATATATAACTATTTAGTAAAATATAAAAACATCAAATAATGCATTAATGAATCGGTATTTATTAAACCCATAAATATTAATACCCTTACTACAGTTAATATAATATCCAGAATTAGTAAACCTCATTTGAGATAATTTACCATTTCCTTACCATACCGAGACCCTCCCAATTGCTTTGGTTTTCCCAAATATCATATATTCAACCACAATCAATTATCATTTACTTTGGGCCACATTCTCTCGCGACAGAGCTCCTTTAGAATATATAATACAGGGATTGTGTTGAGTGTATAACCATCATTTTGTGTCTTACTATCTTAATAGTTTGAATTGTCTCACTTTGGCCAATCGTCAATCAATATATCAGACATAGCAAGAAAACTATCCTTGTTAGAAAAAAACTTTGGTGTTGTTATAAAATTCTCTTCGAGAAGCGTTTGACTTATACTTCAATCACTCAAAAATGGAAATCATGGGCTTCGACCCAGCAAAGCCCTCTCCCACTCAATATTTTGTAATTTGGGTTTATCATTTTATCTAACTCTTAAATAAAATATGATGCATGAAACGTGTTATGTAGACAACACTCCTAATCCTACATGGCATGTTATCATGTGATGAGCAATTAATAAATAACATAGAATAAATTAATTGCAAATATGGTACCATGGTTTCTTTCCTATAAAAAATAAAGAAAACGATTACAAAAAATGTCTAGATCGAAACATCTATGGATCCCTTCTTTTGCATCATATTCTTCTCTCTAGTTGTCTTTCAACGTTCTTGACCCCTATAATTCTTCATGAAATTTCCCAAAAATTATCTCATAAGTTTTTAATTTCATATTTAATTAATTCATTGAGTTATATGTAATCCCAAAACTAAAAAATAATTTATTGGGTTAGTTTTGAAATTAATTAAAATTTATTTTAAATCACTTTAACTAATTTTAGAAATTTACAATAGATAACAATCATCCATTATTAAAATATGATTAAATTTAAATATATAACAATTATCTATTATTTAAATTATTCCATTAGTTTAGAAAAATCTCAAATTTTTCAAAATATAAAATAAGGATCAATTATTTAAATGAAAATTCAAATTTATCTCATAAATTGAAAATTCATTTGTAAAATTATCTCATAATTTTAATATCATAATTAATTAAACTTGTTTCTAGTGATCTCGAATTCAAATAATTTAATGACTTAAATTTTGTAACAAAGTTTGTTTTAAATCACAGTCCATCTTGAAATTTTAAATAGATAACAATTATCTATTAATTAAAATTCTCGTCACTTAAATATATAAATAATTTTAAAATAGATAACAATTATATATTAGTAAAATCATTTATATTTAAATGAGATATGAATAATTCAAAAAAATTAAAATTTTCAAAATTAAAACAAGATTTAATCATTAAATATAAATTATCACATAATTTCAAAATTCATTATCTATATATATATATATATATATATATATATTATTTTTCAAATTATACTATTTAAAAAATAAGATAAAACTCCAAAAAAATAAAAATTGGGCAGAAAAAGGGTTTGCGTCGTGCCCTGGGTCTTGGGCGCTAAGCTGTGGACACTGTTCATGGGCTTCACACATCCATACAGCCTAGCGCACCATGACCTTGGTTTTGGATGCCGCGTTGCTAGTCTCTATACCTCAGCTTCGTCCGCCTGAATATGCGCTGCTGCACCTGGTCATGGGCGCTGCGGCACTATGCTTGTTATTGGGATTTTCTAGTATGATTTTTTATATCCATCATTAATTTCAGAATTTTTTCTATGCTAATTTAGACTTACAAAAATTTACAATTAGTAAGGAAAACACAGTGATGATAAACCGCCCCTCTAGTAAACTAGATCTCATGTAAAATAATTTATACAATAAAAAATCCATAGAACTCATAACCGGAAAAAATACCACAATATATAGATATATTCAAAACATCCATCTCATGAACTTTAATATATATAAACACCACGATCAAAAGATAACACATAAAATACTCATCTCATACTTATAATCCAAAAGATTCTAGAGTGTATCTACCTTAAAAACACATGATCATGCATACGAAGAATGCGACTTATTTAATTAGTTAAGTGTAGGACGGATCTGATACCAGTTGTTAGGATGTTAATTAAAATTATTGTGTTTACGCAACAGAATAGAAATTTTTTAAAAAAAATTTATAACAACCTACAGGATCATCAAGCACAAGCTGTATGAACAAATAATCACCAAACGAGTTTTAGATAGTTATCCTTATAGACACGGTAAATCAAAAACTCTCCTTTCTTCGTACCCTCAAACATCCTCGCAATGAAATCCTAGCTCAGCATATTTGATATCAATCGATCTTCTATATTATTCACATTCTCAAGGAGAAAAAAAGTGTGTGGGCACCTTAATCCAACCTAAGATTCTAAAAGGTAATGAACTATTTTGGGTATGTGATTTTTCTCTCAATTTCCAAAACTCTTCTGAAAAATTAAATTCACTAACTCTTTAATTAAGGCTTGGCTTAAGCTCTTTATAACATCAGGACTTTCATCTTAAGAAAAATCCTAGTTTGACTTAAATTGCCCTTAATCAACTTTAGAGAGAATTATAAATCTCATTAAATCTGTAATTTCACACTAACTCATTTAAATGAGATATGTCACGTGTCTATAATCTATTTGTTAATTATCCTCCCATAATTTAAATCCTTGAAATTAATAAATATAAGAACTAATAATATACTTATTTTATCCAATAAAATAAATATTTATCTAATCTTATTAAATAAATAATTAACTATTTTTAGTCTTATTATTTATTTAATCTCGTTAAATAAATAAATGAAGATAATATATATATATATATATAACTTTATTATTTATTTAATCGCATTAAATAAATAAATAAATAATTATGTGAAATATTCATTTAACTCTTAAATAAATATGTAGTCACATATTATATTTATTAGTTCATATAATTAGCTTAAAAGCTTTTCAAAAATAAATCTATTGCCTGATACAAGAATGTATGGTGCTAACTGAGGGATCAAATGGACATACATAATTGAAACTCCAATAAATAATATTTAATTTATTAATAAACATTAATTGTTAATTTTGATCTGAGCCACGATCAGGGATCAAAACTGCACTATAAGATTATGTACATATATTTACAAGAATCTTTAACTAAGATTTTTCCATCGATATAACTAGTTGCCACGTAATGTGATCCTATATTATGAATATTCATAATTAGAGACATGCATTAAAAGATTTTGTTCTACATCTCTAATTACAGCTTTGTCAATGTGTTACCATTAATTCTCTAATGAGAGCTAGAAGGACGTTTTAGGGTTAAATCATGTATTTACATCTTAATATTTCTTAAGTCTTATTTCTAGTATCACAGTTTATTTTGATGTATTTTTACGTTTCTTGAGCTTAAAAGGAGAAAAATAATATCAATGATAGCAGAACATAGCCGGGTTAAGTTGAAACTAAAGAGCACTTTGGAAGCAATAGAAGTTCAAAAGAAGGAAAAGTCAAAATGCAGCGAATTCAAGCAAATTTGTCTCTAAATATGCTTTAGTAATTTGGCCACAACTTCCTCATCCAAAGTCCAAACGAAGTGATTTTTTGTGGGTTGGCTTTCCAAAGCCGTAAGAATCAGGTTGTTTGGACACCTGTAGCTTTAGATATTGTCGAAACAATAGACACTGCTCTTTCAGAATTTAATAGATGTATTTTTTTTTACCTTTGGCTTATGTCTTCTTTCCTATCTTACATTGGGGACAATGTTAAATTTAAGTTGGGAGTAGGAGAATATATTTCATGGTCATTAATTTGCTTTATTTTGTGTTTATTTTATTTTGAAAAAATTTGAAATTTTTTGTTTTAATTTAGGTTTATTGTTTTTTAGGTTAGTATTTTTGTTTTTGTTTTTGTTTTTGGGTTAATTTGTATTCTATGATAAGAATTTAATTGCTAATTATATAAATTTTAGAAGATTTAAATGTTTTTTAGGTTTAAGAATGATTTTTTATATTAATTTTGTTTAGATTAAAATTCTTTTGAGTATTTTTTAGTATGATTTGGATAATTTTTGCTTTTCATACTTAAAGACGTTTTATGTGTGAATTGATTAATTGTAAACAATTTGAGATCTCTACAAACTCTAAAATCTATTTGATAATCATTCGAGGCAAAATCCAAGATTGCATATTACTTAGGAGATGATTTAAGCCATCTTTAGATTGTTTGAGCCTTTCTAGCCTACATTTATTATATTTATCGCTAGTTACTCATTTGAGTTTTTATTGAATAATTAGCCTTATTTTCTTTTTATTAGCTTATTTACCTACCTTTGTGAGCCGAAAAATAATTTATCCTTATCTTTCCTTAACTAAGAAAACTTAAAAATAAACAACTATATTAAAAGGCACTTAAAGGAGTAAGGGTGAAAGATATCATAATTATTACCACAAACCAAGTACATTAAATAAAATAGGTTGGGGGTTGTGGGAAGTAATTAAAGATATAAAAGGTGGAGAGTGATTTGAAAAGTAAGTCTGTGGAGTTTGATTACACTCATTATATATATAGAGATCAATTATTGTTTGCTTGATGTTTTGCATAAAGTTGTACAAGAAGCAAAGTCATTTATTTGAAAAGTTGTGCACTTAGTTGTGTATAGGGTAAATATTGAAGATGAAAGTGATTCATTGATTGTTTTTGAGCTTGATTGATATTTAATCATTCTATTTGTTGTGTAATTTGAGTAATCTTTGAGACACTTTTATGAATTAACGTGGAAACTTATTTTTGATTTTGTGTTTTTATTTTTCGATAGATTAGGATTAGTTTTTTTATTTTTTTATTTTTAGGTTTAAGAGATCACTCTAGTTTTCACTTGAATTGCTAGGGACTAGCAATAAGCTGGTTGAGGGTTGTGATAAGAGCTAGAAAATGCATGTAAATCTATAAACCCCGAGATATTCATGTCTTAAATGTTATGCTTGTCATTATATTATAGAATCAAATGACAAGTATTTATTGAATGAAGTTGTGTTGAATTAACACAAGTATGAATTGATTGATGATTGATTTAATTGAACCCTAATTTATTATTGTTAATAGAAATTAGGGGCCGTTCGAGTAGAAATCTCAACGGGAATGAATGTTACAAACATTGTTCAATTAAGTTCAAATAATTAAATAATCCGGATATATTTTAAAGTAACGATCAAGGAAAAGTTCGAGATAAAATATTACTAGATATACAGAATGGATTTGATGAAAATGGAAAGTTTATAAAGGAAGGATAATAGCGTAAATTTTACACTAAATATCAAAATTAATATATCGACAAATTTGTCACAAAATGCAAATGTTAAATGGATGAAGTATTAGTGAAATTTACACTAATTAATATTGTGTTAAGAAATTACAAATAATAGTATAATAGATAAAATATGAAATTGTGTTTAGTGTTATTTAGTAAATAAATAAAGGGTTTTTAGAGGATATAAATTGGAAATAAATCCTTAGAAACAAAAATGAAAGGCAAAGGATTGGATTGCAATTATTTGAAGGGGTCATTTAAAATTTGCCAAGGATCGACTTGCAATTTTACCAAGGGACCAAAGTTTGCAAAGTTATGAAAGTTGTATACAGTCTAACCTCTCTAAATTAATAACATCTGACATTTTATAAAATTTTATAAAACCGACCTTGTTCTATAGGCATAATTTAACATTTCTGCTATCTAATAATTAATACAAAATAAAAAAAAATTAATTAGCAGAATCACATTCCTTAGAGAATTATCCATCTAGAGTAGCATGTTTCTTTCTATTTGTCATGATCTCGAACTATATACACTACTACAAAATATGCAATAAGAGATAGTAGAAATGGCAAGGGTTTTTCTAAAATCCTTGTTGTTTCTATTATTCGAAATTAAAAGAAAAAAAAGGAAAAAAACTAACATACGACATCGGTTTTGGTCTGAACAGATTCCATTTCCCAAAAGGCGCTTGAGATGGAAGACTTTTGGCATCGGTTATACGCAAACTGGCACTGTTATTGAGAAACGGCATCAGTTTACAAACCGATGCTGAAAGTCCATTGTTTAAAATGAATATGTGCATTGCATGTGAGACTTTCGGCATCAGTTTTATGGAACCGACGCCGTTGCTCGATATACAACACATATCGCAGCCAAGTACCCTATTTCAGCCATATTTCTCCCAATCTCCCTATTCCGGTAATTTTCTCCACTTCCAAACAATTTCCAACCAAATCTATGAGTTGGGGCATCAAAATACTTCATTTGTAGCTATATTCTAGTAAGGAATGTGTTTTAAATACTTAGTTTTTGGTTTTTGGATTTTTGGAGAAATTTGGGGATAATTTGAATTTTCTTGAGAATAAACTGATTAAATGTTGTTTTATTGTTACATTAGTGTTAGAAATGTTGTGGGTAATTATTTTTACAGATTAGAATATAGAAATTTGGGATTTATAAAGTTACTTTGATAAAAAAAAAAATTGAATTTTAGGTTGTTTTGGAGGGAGAGATTGTTAATTTGTTGATTTTTATTAGTGTAATTTGATATATTTTCTATTTTTGGTCTTTTTTTCATAAATTGTTAATTAGTTGTTTAATGAATTTGCTGAAGTGAATCGGATATGTATTTGGATGTATTTTTTTTTTAATGTTTGTAGGAAGTTTGTAATATTTTAAGGGGAGACTTTGCCGATTTGTTCAAAAAAATGGATCAAATTTAGATGACAAAACCGAGGACGTCACTAGAGTATCAAAGAAGGGTGGATGAATTTATAGATCAAGCTATACAAAATACAGGGGTCGATAATAGTATATATTGTCTGTGTTTAAGATGTCGTAATAAATCATTGCATCCCGTCAGAGAGGTGAAGGGCTATCTTTACTTCAATAGCATTAATAGTAGTTATCGAATGTGGATTTGGCATGGTGAGGGTGCTAGCTCATAGGCGTCGGTGAATTTTAACGGTGCTACTTTGGTTGTTGGGATTGATGACAATGATGATGTTGTTAGTATGGTTAATGACATTGAAAAGGACTTAGTAGATCGGCATGAGCAGTTTGAAAGATTCATGGGAGATCCACAGAAACCTCTTTACT
>WUAT03177458.1:0-11903 GCA_010015005.3 Ulmus americana | reverse complement strand
GGAAGGCGAGAAGAGTGCCTGCGCTAGCTAGCGAGACGAGCAGGAATACACTAATGATCGGGAGATTACAAACGAGGCCAAGGGCCAGCCTGGCTAGCCCTGCATGCAACGTACGGGCCAGCTCGACAAGCCCCATGTGCAAGGTGCGGGCCAACCTGGCTAGCCCTATGCATAGTGCAAGGACCGGCTCGGTAAACCCTATCACGGCACAGGGGCCCGCTCAGTAGGTCAGCCCTCCGTACGGCACGGGAAAGCTCAATAGGCCCTATGCATGGCATGTGCTAGCTTGGTAAGCCCTGCAAATGACATGGACCAGCTCGGCAGGTTAACCCTATACAGGTTTGTCTTCATGGGGGTTTGACTCCAACCGGCCTTAGCTCCATGTCCTGTCGTGGGATCCTAATTCCATCTAGACTTAACCAATGTCCCATCACGAGACATCCAATGTGGATACCACCATTCTAACTCAGCAGTGTCATGGAAAAAATTAACAACTACACGGTGACAAGGACGCCAGATCTATAGCGATGAAAATTCCCATAACAAACTTATCATTGGGAAACTTGTATTTATACTTCCTTGAATAAATGCCATTGTTCTTAGCTGGGTTATTCTCAATATTAAGAGCTAGATTAAAACCTAGACACAAACTCCAAATAGAATGAAGAGTAGGTTGATCTTTATAGTTATCTTAAAGTCGAGCTAAAACTATAACGACCCCCTAGTGTAAGTACGATGCTAATAACTAGTACAATTTAAGTATTATTAAGATTACAATAATTTCATGAATTAAAATTTATGAATGACTAAAAGTACTCATGAATGAGTTAAAGTTGCATGTCATTATGTTTAAGAGGATAAATAAATAAATAAAATAAGAATGATAATAATTTACTTGACTACGCAATTTATAAATAAAATTACTTTCACGACATGGAAAAATCTAAACACATGAAAATACTTTTCTTTCAAATCAACCTTATTTGATTTTTTTTTTAAATTCCCTTTTATTTCCTTCACAACCCGTTTATATATATATATAGTTTATTCAATGAATATGAATGCAAGGTGTCCTCGCGAGAGGAATTAGAAAGAAAATAAATCTAGTGAATTTCAAATTGCCAACAAGAAGGTCATGTGTCAAAAATTGATTGCTAACATGTGTTAAGGAAATGTTTTGTTAAAAAAAATTTAAGTCATAAAAATAAATCAAAGTGTGCAGTTTGAAGGAAGAAAACATTTTTTTTTTTTGAAGAGATTCAATGGATATGAGTAGGTGTCCATATGAGAAGAATTTGATTAAACAAAAAATCTTGTCTTTTAGATCCATTGGTTTTCATATAGCTAACAAATAAGGTAAGGTGTCAACAAGCTACAACATTGAATGGATATGGAAAATTTCAATATGCTAGGTGTCCATGCAAGATGAAAGAAATAATTTGATGAGAAGAATTTGATTACATACAAATTGTCTTTTGATTAGATAATATTAAGTGATCCTTATGTTGCCAACAAATAGGGTAATGTGTCAACTAAATAAAATATACAATGAATATGGATATTTTAGGTGCAATGTGTTGATGCAAGATGGCTAAAAGAGAGTGGTTAGAAGGATTTGTTATCAAAACAAATCCTAACATGTTTAGAAAATATAATAAAATTCTTTTGTTTGTGTACTCAAATCCTTTTATAAATTAAGACACAAGAAACTCATTTTTTTCTTTTCTTTTTCTTACAAAACGTCTCCAAGTGCATATCTTTCATCCACCATTCATTTCTATGAAACACTCTTACATCTCTCTCTTCCTTAAACTAAATAACCGTCAAAACACGTCAACAATTTCCACACAAATTCATGAAAGGGTATAATTAGTAGATTAAGTCTAGGAGATGCTAACTTTGAGGATTAACACAAGATCTTTATTTTGTTTCTAAGAGGTAAGCAAAATTCTTAAACTTCCTATTTTGTTTTTCAACCTAGAGAAATAAATATGTTTTAATAATTTTTATATGATGTGAATGAGTTTTATAACAAAATATAAGTAATAAACATGTTATTAGGTTAATAATAATTTTAAATTATGTTTTTGGAAAAATTAGAGGAAAATATTTCAAATTTTGAAAACTAGCACAAAGCTGTCAAGATAGAAGTTTTAGGAGCAGTTTTAGGAAAAACTTAAAATTTAAATTATGGTTGAGAAATAAATCCTAAAAATATTATATGTGATTAATAACTCCTTAAATAAAAATCTACAAGTGTTAGAACCTAATTTAATATAAGGATTGGCAAATATAAAATTTTAAAGTTAGGGGAGTCAATGGTAAAACTCGAAAAGTTTGCCTAGAACAAAGAAAAGGGTAGTTTTAAAATAAGTATAATCTTTTTATAGAAAAAGAAAAATATAAAATTTTTTTAAAAAGAGAATTAAATGAACTAAGTTTTTAATTGATAAAATGTTTCTAAGTTTTTTTTTAAAAAAATTTATCCGACTTTTTCAAGCTCACGTAGTGACAATCGTTCTTTTAAAATGTCCCTATATTTTTACTATTAAGAAAGGCAGCTATCACATGTAATATGCGTATTTGGCATATACTCTTCATCAAGTAATTCTTCAATTCACTTGTTTCCCATCATAGACTATAGCTCTTCTAACATCATCACCTTATCATACTAATGATGTCCTTCCTCCAACGAGGTGACCACTATCCAATTACCCTCATGTTCATTCTTTACGTTCCACGTCCTAGAAATTTGCTTCTTAGGTTGATATCATATCCAAGTTTTTCTTGACTAGTTAGGTTGATGTTTAACTAGGCATTATAGTTTTAGACATGTTATATAACTCTTGCTGAAGTTGTATTACTTCCCAGAGGGTAGGAGAAACAATGACATTCAACCTATTCTACCTTTTTCCTTCCACTAATATATTAAACAAATACATTTTCCATTTACTAATGATAGCTTTCAATCAACGAACACATGGATACATTCATAGATAACCAAAGCAAAAAACCATTATATTTTAGATTCTCAGATTCTACATTACTCCTGGTGCAAACACATCCTTTTTCCCATTGATCACAAAAACTACTAACTTCACTAAAAATGTTGTGGAGCTATCAATCTTGACATGCATCACATGTAGCTTTCACTTCTAAGCTTCTTCTAATTCTTCTTATCCTCATTTCTCTTCTTGTTGGGACAATAATGACCTTTTTCCTCACAATCGAAACAAATAACCTTTCTTCCATTGCATACTCTGGCATGATTGTTTTTAACATTTCTTACAGTAGGCTTTGAGAATTTAACTTCTTTTCTTAGAACGAATCTTCTTGCCCCCTAAATCCGATAACTTTTCCTTCTTCTTACTGCTTTGTTTACTTAGTGAACTAGATGGCTTAATAGTATCTTCATTGCTCTATATTTTTCTCTTTCTTCTAGCTTCGGATTTTTTGGCTCTTTCTTCTTTTAACCGATTCAGTCTGAACTCAGTACGAATTGCTCTTTTGTAGCATTCAATCACCATTGCTAGTTGTTCACTGCTTTCTGCAAATATTACAATATCTGGGCAGAACATATCGATCATCCTACGGACTCTTTCTTTTTCACTTAGTTCGAGAAAATGACACATCATTTCCATTCTTTCAAACTTTCTAACTGCTTTAGTTATGGTCATTTGTCCTTGCTTCAAGTTGGGAAACTCTAACTCTTGAGCTCTCATGGATTTCGAGTTAAAGTATTTCCGATTGAACTCTGCCATGAATTCTGACCAAGTCATTAGAGATACATTAATCCTTTCCTTGATTGTTTCCCACCAATACCGGGCTTCTTTCTTTAGCTTGAAAAAGGTGCATAGAACCTTCTTTCTATCACTCAGCTCCATAGCTTCTAAAATCGTTTGAGTTGAGTACACCCAATATTCTGCTTCAAGTGGGTCCATTGAGCTAACGAACTCATTTGGTTGCATTTTATTGAACATCTTGTATAAAATTTCCTACCTAATTACTGGTGGTTGAGGTGTTATGTCCTACTTCAATGGTCCTCATTCTGCCTTCCAAAGTCTTTCATTCTGAGAGTTATGTTGTTCCACTAGATCCAACTGAAGATTCTGGTTCATTGCTTCTTACATTATCAGTTGTTGTTGTACATTGACGGTCGTGGTAACTACATCATCTTTATTTCTATCCTCGCAAGTTCGAACTCTTTATCGTCTTGTTCCTCTAACCATTTCCTTATCCTAAAGGTTCAAATTATGACAAAAAGTCAATATGTCAGAAATTTGTTTTCAATAACTAAAGTCGGTGTGTTTTGCATCACAAACATAGATTCATAACATATTCACATTAAAACACACTTAGTTCAAAACATAGTTCAAAATTCCTTGTCTGTAGGAATTTCACATACAAAATGCGAGTTATTAGTGTAGTAGCTCGTCTTTAAACACACATAAGTGGATTTCACAACTTCACCCTTCTAGAGTTTCTAGCTAATCCTTGGAATTCCTCTAGATCACAACTTGTACAATACGGCTTATTGCTTCCACGGCCTTATTTGCTTCCCGATCCGAGTTTGTTGGAGCAGTTTTGAGCGAAGTGGCCTTCTTGATCGCATTTCAAACAAAGATTGGTACCCTACTTGCACGCACTATAATGATTTCTTCCACATTTCCCGCAACCAAATGTAGTTGTGATTTCCTCAGCACTCCTCAATCCTGCTGAGTTGCCCTTCTTTGTGTTAAACTATCTTCCAACCTTGATCTTCTTCACCTTTTCTTCCCAAATTTGAGCCAGACAGTGTTTGACTTAGAGCGCTCTTCCAAAGCATTCATCCATAGTGGTGGGTGCTTCTCTATTATCTCTAATCGCCTAAGCGATGTTCAGTCGCAACATATCCCATATCTATAGTTCTCTTTCATGCTCTGTGAGTATAGTGTATGGATAATGGCGCTTCAGATGTTCCAACCATCGGGTCATTTCTCGTTCTTCTTCTTCCTGTTTTTTCTTTTGCATAGACATTCGTAGTTCCTGAATCACTTTTGTTTGACCTTCTATCATTTCCTGCAAAGTTGTGACCAGAGTCATCCGATCTGTTTCCTTCTCAACTACTGGTATACTATTTCCTTTGTTATGAGCCATATATTTTCTTTTTTGACTGTGTGTAGTTTTAAGAAACTTAGTAAGTATCAAACTCTAAATAATGAAAGATAACTTACATTGAATTACCAAGGTCTTGTTGTGGAGTGTTTGGAGGTAGGATGGTAGGGAACCCGCTCTAATACCAACTATAACGACCTGACTTTTACCAAGACTTATATTATCAAACACAGTAAAAATCAGAGTAATTTTTTTATTTATTTAAACCTTTATACTTCCCTGAAAAAAATTGTATTGAAAATACTTAGACTACTACCTTTTGAAAACCTTTGGTATGAAAACATTTTGTTCAAGGAAACCATTAATTGTTTCCTTGATTCTTGGTAAAACTGGTTCGTCAATTAACTTATTTTTTAAAACTTTGCAAAACCGTAAAAACAATACGTGAAAGTTACTGGCCAATGCCAATCTTATAATTACATACCAAAACAATAAACTTATATCGATTTACAATTTAAACCCTCTTTAATTACAGAAAATACTTTTGTCTAGTAGGTTTTCCCATACTGACCCTCTAAACCACTCCCACCCAGCAAGTTTGATGATCCACAGGTGATCACGTCGAGTGAGTCACCTTTGATACCTATAAAACAAATGTAAGTTATGAGCGAAGGCTCAACAAGTACAAATGTTATCTCACAAAAGCTATGTAGTCAACTTAGCGTGTTATAGAAAACACTGCATATAAACTCACATCAGTTAAATAACATACAGTCTTAGATTCACAAAAATATATGTACGATGCAAACTCTAGACTTGTAAAACGTATGTACTTTTGGAATCGTTAACTTTGTAAAAACATTGTTTTGTTTAAAAAGTATCATTTAAAAAAAAAGTCTTGGGCCCCTATGTTAGTACCTTGCGCGCCACCCAAGGCTTTCCGAGAGGATCAATCCCAAACAAAGCCTCAAGACAAATACATTCTAGTTGTCACCGAACTCCCATGAGCTAACCTTACATAATTAGTGGAGGCGACAGTCACATTAAAGAACATAACAGACTGCATGATTGTCCTCTTATTTATAGAGGTTGATACGACA
This sequence comes from Ulmus americana, assembly GCA_010015005.3. NCBI lineage: Eukaryota > Viridiplantae > Streptophyta > Magnoliopsida > Rosales > Ulmaceae > Ulmus > Ulmus americana. Next base: position 5,709 of record WUAT03177458.1, on the reverse strand, counting down.
TATTTAAAATAATAAATCTCTTTTGTTCGTTAAAAAATTTCCTATCTCAAACCTATTTTTGAAATTGTCACTTATAACTCATACATGGGGAACAAAATCACTATTCACGAGATATTTTAGGAAATTTCTTCAAAATGTATGTTTTGATGCATGAATAACGATTTACTATACATGAAATTGGGATTGTTGTTAATGTGAAACACATATATCACAGTCAATCATAAACCATCCTTTAATCTTATACACTAATATGTTCATTTCTATGCAACTATAAAAGATTTTAATAACATGTTATCACATATCATTCAATCTCATACAAAATTCTCAACTATATTGCCCATCGGCATGTAACGCATAAACATAATACTTCACGCAAACACATTAGGTATACAACACACATTTTCATAAACTGGTTTTATTCCATGTTGTAGGTGAGGTTTGTACTTACCTTTTTGTTGTACTTCCTTTGTCCAAAACCTCTTTCCTACAAAACGTAACCTAAACACATAGAGTGTACATCAAAAGTTGGCAATCAAAGCCATGCTAACAAACTTATATTCTAGTTTGTATAATATCTAGCTTAAGAGTTGATCTACATTAAGAGCTTTAAATTAGTAGGTTTCCTTTCGATTAACCTCCTATAGGATTAGAAATTTAGGTTTGGACTTTGTCTTTTCAAAATATTAACCCTTAACCATTCATAGATACGTATTGAGACTCAAAAGTGTATTCTGCCAAGATCTACCCAACAGGACCCTTGTCACTTGCTTCATTCCTAATATACTCATTACAAATCCAAATCATTTGAAATAAATTTTGAAAGCTGCCTCAGATTCCAAAGAATCTTTCCTAATAATTTCATTTCAAAACTTTGTCCCAAAAATTTATTTGAATAACCCTTTTTCCCAAAAATACTTGAATTGTTTCAGCTTAATCTATATGTTTACAAACTGCTAAAACTTAGTCAATTTTTGAAGTAATTTTCGTTGAAATCAATCCTAAAAGTTTACTAACTTCCTTAGCTTATTATTGTAGAAATATTACTCAAAAATTACTTCTTTAGCTATACTAACCTAAGCACAAACAGAGGGACAAATGCTTTACCTTATTAAATTTTCCAATTTAAACTAAGTTCTAAACACATTTGTTTAATTATCAATTAAACTTATAAATTGACAAAACAACTCATTCTACTCGTTTAAAATTTTTATTTTACTTATTTCCTTTTTCATGTTCATAAAATCCTTCAAATAATTCGTTTAAACACTTTTAAAACCTTAGTTTACATAAATCGAGTATATCAATTTCATGTTGAGCAGTCCGTCTTTTGAACCCTATTACATAAATTCTACCTAGTCATTTGTTCTAAGATTTTGATACGACAAACTATACTTCATAAGCTTTCTAACAACCTATTATGAGCTAAAATTGTAGTTCATCTGACAATTCAAACATCACATGCAAAATTAGATACAGAAACTGTCTTAGGCAAAGACATGCATTCAAAACTCTAACTTAACCACAATCAAAACTTGCATGTGAACATATAATCCTGTAATGAACATATCTACACACATGCAAGGAAGTTTTGCAATCCTTAGATTGCAGAATTATACCTTGAAGCTTGGTTGGAAACGATTTAGTTTGGGCTCTTTCCAACATCCCCTTTGCTGGCCAAAGAAAACCCCTGAAACAATTACAACATTCCATACATTAGAACTAGTTTAAACCTCAGATTCCTTAAATTTAATTGAATCTCGTTTCTTTCCTAAACCTTGCTTGGAATTTGGATTCAAAATCCTTGAAGAAATTGAGCCAAATGAGCAAGAACAAGCTCTGTTCTTTACTTGATGTTCTTAGTCGACAGAGGAGAGAAAAGAAGGGAGGCTTAAGAGCGATTCAGCAACAAGCTTCCCTTCTCTCAACCTTGCTCTATTTATAAGAGAGCTTAAGCATGATTAGTGTTTAATTTAGCTTCCTATTGAATGATTAACAAGTAGTGGGGACAAAACAAAGTCAACCCCTACATGTATTGGTGGTTTGGGTCAGCAAGGGCCTAGAAATTGAACACATGGGCTTCCACTTCTCTTCCAATAGGTTAACAACTCCGGTCATACAGGAAGAAGACCACATGTTGCTTAGATCATAAAGCTTTCTAGCCAGATGGTTAGTTGACACATGTTGGTCGAGAGCATTGCCTAGCCTAGTATAGCTTGGCCTTGTGCTAAGCTAGCCCCCGGTTACATGTTGTCCCTATGGCCAGAAGGAAAGTCTTCCTAAGCCATACATGGTCCATCTTCATGTCATGGTTGCCCCGGATAAGTGGTGTTGTTCTCGGGTAGATAGTGTTGTTCCCGAGTGGCTTAGGTCAAAGGCTTGCAGGCAGGAAGGCTACATAGCCTAGTTGGAAGGAAAGCCTTGGTCGAAAAGCTTGAGGCTTGTTCTGGGAAGATCACAGCCTTCCATTGGTTGTCCTAGAAGAGGCTTAGCCGGGAAGGTGATATAGAAGTGCCCGGGAAACCATGCCACAGCCGAAAGGCACACACACTACCGAGAGAACTTGGCTACTTGGGTGCATGGTGCTAGGCCGAAAGGCTAGCCTATGCCCAACATGGCTATAGTCATTTGGGAAAGATCTGGCAGGCCGGGAGGGTTTTCGGGAAAGAGTCAGGCTAGAAGAAGGGTGTACTTAGCCGAAAGGCTTGGCGGAGGTAGCGATTGTGCTTGGAATGTTGGGTTGGCTCAGGTGGCTTAGGGCTTCCCAGGATGGTACCACCTACCGAGAGCCTTCCTGTATGCAGTCGGGATGGCCCTGCCTAAGTGACTAGGTGCCCTAGCCAAGTGGCTTGGCTCCCTATGTGCATAGCCCGGGTAGTGTGTGCTTGGCCTGCCCAGCTGGGTGCCTATCCTAGATGGGACTACCTTGCCTACTCTGCTAGAAGCCTGTCCCAGATGGGGCTGCCTAGCCTGCTTACCTGGAAGCCTGTCCCGAATGGCCTTGCGGCTTGCATTGGGTAGTTTTGGCTAGGAGGCTTGGCCTACTTGTTTGCTTCCTAAGTGGGCCTTGGCCGAGTGGACTGCCCCCTATACTGCGCACGACTGGGTTGGATGACTTGCTGAGTGGTGTCCTGGCCTGGGTGGTTTTTTCTTGGCCATTTGGCTCAACAAGAAAGCCTAACTGGATGCATTTGGCTGGCTAACCTGGCCGAAAGCCCTATTTAAACACAAATTCAAACCTGTTTGATTCCTTATGTTTTGGCCACCAAAATTTCTCTCCTTTGCCTAATTCAACCCCTTTTTCCTAACCTTCCATTGCCTTTTTCAAATTCTTGATGACTTATTTAGGATATAATTTAACTCATTTAATTACACATTTAATTTCACTAAATGCTTGCAATAAAATTCGTAATTCTTTAATAACTTTATACGAATTCTAAAACATCTCAATAACTAACATATGAATTATCCTTAATTTCTCCTTTAATCATAACGATTTAGCTAATAACAGAATTAGATTTTTTGGGGTTTCACAGAACATATTGACATCATTGACCATGCTCAAGTGAAACTCTAAAACATTCCTCTTGGGGTCGAAGCTAAGTAGTTGAACAAAAACATATGTTCCCCAAGGATAAGTGTTGACTATGACGAGATCGTCGACCATGCTCATGTGAAACTCTAAAACATTCCTCTTGGGATCAGAGCTAAGTAGTACACCCTTTAGAAAATAAAGGACAGTCTTGACTCAGTCTTTTCTATGCCCTTTTCTCTTTTTCTTACCCTTATTTGTCTTCTTTTGCATTGCCTTTTGTCTCTTTCTCTCTTACTTTTCACAAAGAGATTGGAAGTAATTTTGAATATCATCTATCTTGATCTACGTGCTTTCGTTGAAGTGCTCATCATGGAGGCAATTCTTCAATTTCAACCTCATAAGCAGTGAAGGCTTTACTCTCTAGGAGGAATGAAGACCGTTGACGAGTGCAAACTCTTCATAGAAAACCTAGCAAGTTTCCCCTCCACTAGGTACCATAATTCCTTCTTTTTCAAGGTTTGCATACATCGAAGCATCAAGAACCAGACGTACTGACCAGCAAAGGTATTCCTCTTCGCTGATTTTTCTCCCTCCATCCACCTGGCATCCAGATCAAGAAAGTGCCTGAAGCACTTGCTCCTAAATAACTCTAACTCCTAATCTTCCAATTTTTCTTTGATCTCAGCTAAAATGCCCATTTGTTGTTTCACGGTAATCTTGGCTTAGAATTTATCTGTGTAGATTTTGCAATCCAATACGGTTGTGGGCTATAGAACTAAGGTAACTTATTGCTTATATAAACCTAAAAATTATTCAATAAATAAACAAGAAATAGCAATAGGAAGAAGAAAAAAAATAGAAGCAGACATGACTAGAAAATAGAATTAAGCAAGACTGAGCAGTTGAGCGGCTCGACTAAGTAGTCGCGCTACACAAAAATAGCTCAATTGTTCAGTCAAGCGACACCACATGGATCCCTCTCTTTCTATTTGAAGGCACCACTACCTAGCCTAGTCGAGCGAAAAGGCAGTTGCGTGTAACCCTAAGTGCAACTACTCAATCATGCTACTCAACTGCCTTGTCAAGCCTATACATGGAAAATCTAAAACATTTGGACCAAGCACGACTGCATAACCGAGTAATGCGATAGGAAAGTCGTGCGTAGTCGCGCTGCTCAACTATGCAGTCGAGCAAAACCACATGTAGCATCTAAACTGAGAGACCATGCTCGACTGCATAGTTGCGCTACGGACCGTCCAGCTGCACGTATACCACTGCACGACTACCTGCATGCACAAGTATGCCTGACTACCCTCATTTTCAAAGGCGCGACTGGTCTTTCACATAAAATTTCAAAAGAAACCCTCAATTTTCAATGGTTCCTACCCATCCAGTTTTGGCCGAATTCCATGATTAAACACAATCCACAGCTCAATTTAAAACAATACCCACTGATATCTAAACCCTAAATCATCCATTTCATGGAAGAAAAAAAAATCAAATTTAATTTTAAGTTTGCTAGAGGAGGAAGCACATTTGGCCTTCATCCCGGTCATTTTTGCCTTCGTTTCCTTCGTCGTGGGTCATGTTAATGTTGGTGACAATCTCCTTTACAATCGCCTCGGGGTTGACAGCCGGTTGAGTTTGGGTATCCTCACCGATTAGGTTGGCTTAGGTTCCCATTTCAGTGGGCTGACAGAGGAGGTGTGTTCTCGGTGGCTACATTGTGCTTGAAGGTGGAGGGTTTATTCAATTGCCATGGTCGTCGCTGCAAAATGGGTGTTGCCGATGAGATGTTGAGTAGGGAAGTTGAAGAGAAGATGAGCAAGCACAAGCAAGGGGGTTTGGCTCGGTTTTTTTTCAAATGCCTAATGCCTTTGCTTCGTTTTGTTTTAATTAACATTAATTTTCCCTTTTTTTATTTTTATTTTGGGCTTAAAATGGCAGGCCCATAAAAAATAAATCAACCTAATTTATGAGAAAATTACTTCCTATATCCTTTTTTCCTAATCCATTACATTTTCACATCTATTTTAAAATTATTTCATTTGTACCTCTATTTTTTTTTTTTTTTTATGTAAAAAACATTTTTATCCTTCCATATTTAAGGCATCTATCTTAATTTTTTTGTAATTTATCATTTTTTAGAGTAATAAAATAAGGGGATAAAAAGGTAT
>WUAT03177347.1:0-11905 GCA_010015005.3 Ulmus americana | reverse complement strand
TACAGAAAGACGGTCGCTATCATCTATTTTTCCCAACAAGCAATGGCTAGAATACAATTAATCAACTTCTCTCCTACTCAAAAGTAGACATGAAATATTAATATTTTACGCAAGCCAATTTGTCACCTGGAGAAGGTCTTCCGCGGATAATGAACATGCCAACTTAGTACACCAAGATTTTCGAAAGCTGTCAGTCCAACTAGATTGAAGAGCTTCTGGTGGTACAGAAACCTGGTAAACCATATAAATAGACCATAAGCTGCTAGAATGATTTTTAATAACGATAACATGCACTGTCAATCTTTTGAAAAATTAAACTCAAGATAGTCACCTCAATTAGAGCTAATAGCATTTTAGGCACCGTGATCCTCGGGGGAAAAGAGAGTGAACCATACAAGACATAATCTTGCTCAACCCTGTGTTTCTCTTCACAAATAGCAACATGTTCAGAAAAACTCATGCCTTTCTCTGAGGTACCATAGGTTCCATGGCAAGGACAACGACCCTCTTCTGAAGAATAGATACCACGGCAGTAATCACATACGTCCAGCAGTTGATTGCACCTTTTTTTACCATACTTAAGAGCACATAATCTTGAAGAACTTAATGATTCCTTCCAAATCCACCTCTCTAGATCCTGGTGGCGCTTCAAGGCACTATTTTTCTCAGCCCCATTCCTCCCAAGCTCAACTACAAAAGAAGTAGATGTTTCTGACACATCAGAATCAGCTAGACAGAGAGTACTAGCAGGGCTATCAATACTAATGCCGCATTCAGGGCGAGGAGTGATTTCCACAGCTTCTGTTTTGATAGTGTCTTCACTTTCCCTTCCCCTGTTATCCAGCAACATCTTGTTCCTAACAGCTTTCTTGAAAGAAATTTCAATTTTCTGCAACATCATTTGCAAATGGGATTCCCTAACTCCACGTACGTCTAAAGATGCCAAAAGAGCATCAAAACCCTGCATACAGGCAGTGAAAATGCAGATTAAGAGATGCAAAATAAAGTATGCACATAAATTGAAAGAGGAAGAAGTATAATATCACATATGAAGAATATAGGGGCTGTTTGGCATGCGAGTCTGCAGTATTCTAAAAAGAGCATTCTAAACTCTGATTTTTGTTTGGTTCAGGCATTATATAAAGAATTAATATTTTATTAAAAAGTGACGGGATCCACACGGTAATATTAATAATTTTATATAAAAAGTGATAGGATCCACGGGGTTTAATAATGTAATATAAAGAAATAATATTTTATTAAAAATGTAGTTGAGTTTACAGTGTGTAATATAAGGGTTTTTGACAAATATCCTTTACAAACGGGCTTGGGTGTTTAGAATCACCAGGGGAGTTTTTGGAATTGCCAACCAAACGGTCACATAATGAAGTTTAGCACTCAAAAACAGCATTTGCTCAAGATTATCAATTTATACGGCAGGAGAGGAACATATGAAGTAATAACCCATCTGCACAAGCTTGTAAAGTCAGAAGAACACTACCTCTTCAGACTCAATAAGCCTCCAATGATCATCATACAACTCAACAAAGATCCTGCCACAGCCGGGATCATTCTGAGAAGCAGATGCATTAAACTGCCAGTATCGATTACGTCTACGATCCAGACCAAGCGGCAATGATCTATATACATACATCTCTTCTGCCTTGTGCCCAATATAAGATTTTAATTGGGAGCGTGACCTGTCAGCAGCATATCCTGGTTGCTGAAACTGGTGATTATCTGGATCAGCAGAGACCTCTGGCACTTGCATATTTCCTTCAGAGGGAAGACTATTAACACAATTATTGTTATTTGGTGGATCACTAACTCGCTCTTCTTGGACTGCAACATCCACGGACTCATTCTTTCTATTATTCACAGTGACAAAGGGACTTTGCCTGTCCTCTGCTGATGAAATTGCAAGATTAGGCTCAATTTTGTTGCCCATAAACGGTGGATAATGCATTTTCAATATAAATTCCTCTTTCAAACGGCGTTTATCAAGTTGCATGTCTGCCCACATTTGCTTCTTCAAAGCATTTGCTGCTTCTAAACGTTCCTGAAAGAGGCTAACATTTCAAACTACATCCAAAGAAAAAACCAAGAAAATTTAAACCCCACTGCAACACTACACACAAACAAACTCACACAAAAAGATACCTCAAGAACAAGGCGGATTGAGTTTCCTTCCATTGCCATGCCAATTAATGCAACAAGCGCACTAAGGCGCTCGTCAACACTAAGATCAGAGTACTCTCCTTCCATAAGCCCTTGTACCCATGGTTCACCAGAGTTGCTTTCATCAATGTTTGGATCTTCACAATCAAGACTAGATACATCATTGCAGATTTTAACATCACCAGATTGACGCAATGAAGAATTACTATCTTTCATATTCACAAAGTCTTCAAAATGCACGGTGGACAAACCATCACCGATAATACAGGCATCTCTTTCTGGAGTTTCAATTACTCGAACACTATCCTTTCCGTTTTCTAAAAGAGTCGTCGTATTCAATTTGTTTACTTCTTGAGAGCCTTGAGCCTCTTTTTTTGAATTTATTTCATTAACTAAATCATCAACATCAGGATCCTCTGCTACATCACTTTCAGAATCTTCATCTCTTTCACCATCATCAGCATCTTCATCCAAAAACCCACTTTTGAAAACCCGGATTCTTTCCCTTGCTGCAGAAACTATTGCCTCAGCATCAGCCGGGTCCTTCCTATAGGCAGCACGTACACAATAAGTTGAGGGAGCTGTCCTCTCAAAAAGTTTGGAATCCCTGGATAAAGCAGCAGCTATAGAGGCTTCTGGTGTCCTGCTTGTTGAAAGATCCCGAAGTCCAGATTTCTACAAATCACATTTATTTATTTATTATTTATTATTTTTCTTTTCAGGTTTAATGGATCAAGAGTTAAATACAAGAAGAATGAGAATTCATTTAACCAATCTAGATTTACCTGAATCCTATCTGCAACTTCTAATATGGTAAGACCCTTGCTCCCCTCAAGAGAAAGAACGTGAAATGCTGCAAACTTAACAGTTCCTGGTGTCAATCGATGCCTAGATCTACGTGAATTTGCAAAACCCCTCTCTTGCATTTTAGCAAAAGCTCTCTCTACAGCTGCTCCACTGCGTAGGTTAGAAATTATATTCTCGCCACTATTATCCTGCAATTGCAACCCAAGAAACACGTGAAACAGAGAATCAAATTACATGGTTGAAAACCATGACTAGGAACTCATTCATATGTTCAATGTGGGTTTAACGAATGAAAATGTTGAAACAATTCTTCCGTAAGTTAGGATGAACCAAATGGCGTCATAACACAAACTTCACACTAGTTGTATAATGTTTTCCAAAGGGAATAAAGATATAGCAGTTTCATCCAAAAAGTAGGCATGTAAATGGCACTCTTCCAAGGAAGCAACAAAATGGCATAAGAATGTAAAGACTAAACAACTGGAGCTGACTTGCTAACATTATAACATATTATTCATTGAATAATCATAAAGGCATTGAACAAGTAATTGAAATGGAAAACATACTCTAAAAATTCTTATTCTTGTTTTAAAAAGTAAACTTGAAAACACCAACTTCAACTGTGAAACAAGAATAGAAAAAGGACCACCTCATTGTCATCATGAAGATAAGATGGTTCAATATTCCTTTTCTTCAATTGTGGTCCAAATCCAGCAGATAGAGCCAACTGCCGCAATATTTCAGGCCATGTCAATGGATTTAAGTGTCGATGCCAGCTCCGAATATCAAAACCCCAAGCATATGCCTGATATGTATTATAGAAATAGTGTTTAAAAACCAAACGGAACTAAGGTGAAATTTCAGTAGTAACAAAAGACAGCTAACCCCTTCAATGATCAGCGGATGACCTCCTCCAGGGTTAGCAGCACTAGTTTGACTTGCTCCCAACCCCATGGAGGGTGTTCTTGCCACATTTTCAATATCTTTAATGATGGATCTTAGAAGAGAAATATGTATCTCACCCAGCAACCTTGGATCCTGAAATCACACATATGACATCAACACACCACAAATATAATGAAGCAGATTCTTCACTCAATCAGAAAGTAACGCAAATATCTCAACCAAACAATGAAAACTAAAGAGCGAAAAACTTACATAATCATGAAAAGCTTGAGTGAATTCATCCAAAGTAAAAGGCCAAAGTCCAAGAACATCGGCAAATGTTATTAAGAACCTCCACGCCTGGAAATAAAAGTCATCTCTAAATAATTTAAAACAAAAACCAAATATGTAACTCGCACAACACCACCCAGAGAAAGAGCTACTTGCACAAGATCATTCCTCAAGCTTTTTCGTAATGCTCTTTGTAAATGTCAAAAATACACATATATGGCATTTCAAAAACTAACAAAATATAACATTCGTCTGTATATGACATTTTAGAGAAAGAGAACATCCCAGTGGAACAATACGGACCACAAATATAATGACACAAACTGCATTTTGGGGTGAATCAATCACACCAGTTTTATGAATGTAAAAAAAAAAAAAAAAATTATCTTTCAAGATATCAAATACTATCACCCCTTTTTTTTTTTTTTTTGGAATATAAAAAAACTAGCAACATCACCAAAAAATTCATCATGATTGGTATGTTATGATCGATTTAGGATAAACTACCCTGAATTTTGACCATAATATATATAACAAGAGGGAATTTCTGAAAACGCACAGAAAAGAAAAACTTCAGGTTATGTAAATAATATGCATCAGTAAGGTGACAATTACTCCGGAAGGATTTAGAGTTAGTAGGTCACCTAGAAGTATGCAAATAAGGATATCCCATTAGCAAGTCGTTCAAAGCATTAGAAATCCAATTAATTTAATTGTTCAGATATCATGGTAAAGAAAGAAAGGAAATATAATTTTTTTTTTTTTTTTTAAAAGCTCACCATTAGAAGATTTCCAATGTTTTCCTCAGAGTCTGTCCAAGGTTGAATGGAAAAGGGCTTTTTCAATTGTGCAGATCTTGGCGGAAATGTAATCTGCATGTCTGCATTAAAAGATTCTATCAGTAAGATGAAGTTCCAAATTATCTCAAGTCAAACACAATCATCATTTACCTCTAAATAAGTCAAGATTTTGCAATGTCTCCAAATCAAGGGAAAGAATTGAAGACAGCCCTTTGCTTGATGCAGCCAACTCCATTAGTTCCAAGCGTTCATCATCTATGAGTTCCATTGATTCTTTAGCAATTCTACGAGCGATGGCTCTTTCATTAGCAGCTTTAAGCCGTGCTGCCTCCTTTTCTCTGCGTAACTCTTCTTTCTGCCTCAGTTTCTCAGCCTGAGTACATAGCAAACATGTAAATGAGAATCAATATCTCTCACATACTAACTTATAAACACATTTAGAATGGCAGAGTCTGAAACTAACCCTAATGGACTCCTTTTGCAAGAATTTTTCTCTCCGTTCCAGTTCGCGCCTTTGTTCCCTCTGGTATCTCTCCTCCTCTCGCTGTTTTTCACGTAATAATCTCTCTTCTTCCTTCCGCCTCTCACGATCATGCCTTTCCATTTCCTTCCTTATTTGCTCTTCTCTCTGAAAGCAGAAAACAATAACATAAATTTATGAGAAATAATGAACAAAAGAAATATGGCCAACAAGTTCTAACCTTTCGTCTCAGAATATCTTGTTTTTCAAGCTCTTTTCTGATTTTTTTTTCCTGGGCCTCAATTTCTCGTGCCATTCTTGATTCTTCACTCTGCAAAAAGTAATAAGACATGTATCAATGATGATTCGCAGGGTGAAGATAAAGAAAACCCTAGGGAAATTTATTTGGTACCTTGTAGTTTGAAATCTTTTAAAAAATGACATTGTTGTTTGGAAAATTAAAATAAAAGGTCTAGAATTTGATTTTATTACATAATACTATCTTGAGTCACCACAAAAGTGAAAATTGAAAAGATAACTAATAACAATACCCTCATATTTAAATTAGCTTAGTTTAATGAACAGGGGGGGCACAAAAAAATTATCAAACCTCTAAATCCACCGACACCGTTCTGCTCCACCTACTTGGAGTAACACATCAACAACGAAAGGACAGATGGGCAGTTTGAAACTACCTAAAGAGGAAGTTTGCAGTTTCTCAACTTTACGACTGTTTCAAACCGCTGCACCCGCCATATGCACATTTGATTATAATATATCTACATTTAAATTCCATATAGATATTAAAGAAAGGTGTAACTTAGTTGGTTAAGTATCTTACACTAATGCTATGAGGTTCTACGTTCTATTCACAGACACTTAATTTTATTTTTTCCAATTTTTCTTTTTTTGACCTAGTAGGAATGGAGTGGTTTCTGAGTTATAATTTGAATATGCGTCATGCATTTAAGACAGTTAGAATATTAATATTGTTTACATATCAAACCTATTATTTACTTTTAAAGGAATTAAAAGGTTTGTGAAAAAATCTACTCCCATTAAGCCCATACAATAAGTCCAAACTGCTTATCTGCCACCACCACTACTTTGGAAAGTGTGCAGTTTCTATATTCCTAAACTGCAGAATTCCAACCTGCCCAAAAAACTAATAATACATCCATTGTGCAACCCCCAGTATGATTTAAATTTGATTTTGAGATGAGGGACCGAGGGTTATGGGGTAATTGGCTACACCAATTCACCTATTTCAACCAGGTTTAAACTCTTTAGGGCTTTGGGTCATCAACCATCTAGTCAATTCTAAGTCTAAACTGCTAATTCACCACTAATTTAGGTAGTTTTCACTTCTATTTTCCTAACCAAAATTCAAAACTTCGCACTGCCCAACCCGCTACAAAAAATGCTAAGCCAGCTATTGTGCAACACTACTAAGATTTTAAATTTGGCTTGGAGATGAGGGTTATGGGGTAGTTGGGTATACCAATTCACCTAGTTCAACCAAAGTTGAACTCTTCTACTATTCATTAGCTCAAGCAAAATAAAATTCTAAGGGCTTTATTGTCAACAATCTAATCATTTTGACTTTTACATTGACACAAATACTATTATGTAATCCACCAAAAAAGTACTACTACGTAATAAGATTAAATTCATTTTCCAAACACAAACCATTCTTAAGAAAATTAAAAATTGTAGGGTACCAAATTGCAAATTTCCCAAAAATCTAGTCCAAGACCAAGACTAAGTTTCAGAGGGTTGTGGGGTAGTTGGCTACACCAATTATGTAATCTACTAAAATCAAGTACTATTATGTAATAAAATTAAATTCATTTTCCAAACAAAAAATCATTTTTCCCAGAAATCTTTGGTCCAAGACTAAGAGATACCTTGCGCTTCCTTTCTGTTCTTACAACATCCTCTTCAGTGGTGACCCTGCTCTCGGATGCAATCAACGGATTTTCAAGTTGACTCATTGGGTTAGTACCAAAGCAGGCATCTGAACTAGTATTTGTCAAGGAAGTCTTCCGAGGACCACTATCATACGATCCTGAAGCAGATGGAAAAAAGTGACTCTGCCTGCCTGGTTGAGGCAAAAGATTTAAACCGGTCATCTGACCTTGAAAGCCATATCCAGAGGTTAATTGTTCATTGCCATGCAATAATGACTGCCCAGTGGATAATGAGGTCCGGGCATTCAGACCATCAGTAGGCGAACCATGGTAGTATGAAGAGGCAAGTCTTTCATACGTCTCAGACCTAACAGTTGGTTGCTCTGGAATAAACTGGTATTCATAGAAAGCCCTTGCAGCACCCTGACAATGATTCAGATAAGCACATCAGGCTGGATTTTATTCTTTATTGCAAGGACATTAAAGCAATGCAAGTCACTGCTACTTCTGAAGGGTGGGGTGGGGGAGGAATATTGATAATATGATTACTCCTTTTATGACACATCATGATTATATCTTACAAGCTAAGATACTATATCAAAGTAAATGTGAAATGAATGCATCAGTAAGTGTACTGAAAATTTTATGGAAGAAAAATAAATTAATAATTTTTTCAATACGAGATCTGAATTCAAATCTCTCATATATTTTGAGATTATTTTCAGTTAACATGTGATTCAAAAATCTCATACATTTTAAGGAAAACAAGTTGATCACAATACATAAATTTGGGAGTTGCTTCAACTGCAGACTACATAATCAAACTTAGAGCAACATTGGCAAAGAGGGTGAACAAAAGGAATCAGCAGTATCACAGATAGAGAGAGATCAGAATCAAGATCAATTGCACCATTTGCATAAAAACACAACAATCTAACCTTGCTTGGCTTGGACTCAGAACACTCATATATTTTTGGATCAAAAGGTCGTCCAGATTGCTTCTGTTGCCCAACCATAGTTGCTCCTATCACAAATTAAAAGACTATTAGCTCCCGACCACTATAAAGTACCTTTAATGCATACATGCAAGCAAGTCAAAACAGTAATGTTTTAATTCACAAGGTTTTTTCAAAGCTAAGTAAATACAATGAATAGAATTTAACACCACTGATTTTGGGAGGGAAAAAGTATTTAAGCATATAAATAAAAAGGAAAAGACACACAGCAAGGGCCTCTCACAAAAAAAAAAAAGAACATATCCCCCTAATATGCTTTCCCATATTGGATTTTTTTTTCCTTCGTAATTTTGCATTTTAGGAGGAACTCTATCACAGCGACGGCACCATGCCAAATGAAAAAAGAGCATGGTCTAAAAGGAAAATAGTATAGAATTAAACCAAATGACTTAATATTATTCTAAAATTACGGTAGACTACACGAAGAGGGAAAAAGGACAGAATCACAAAATGCACAAATAGTTCAAAATACATTGAATTCTCAGAAGAAGAAAAAATATGCAGTGTACACAGAAAATAATGATTGTGACGTGCATCTATATTTACTCTTAATACATAAAGAAAACAATTAATGTTTTCCCACTCCCTAATTCATATGGGCCATTATAGCCCTTGTCGCTATTAAAAGACATAGAGTGTGCTTTAGTTCCCATGTAGCCCGAAACTTACAAACAGAGATTCTAAAAGATAAATACTGCAACCAATCTATCCCATAAACCAATAGAGTACATCACCTAAAATCTCCTCATAATCCTTAACTATTATTCCAAAACTCAAGGTCAGTCATCACTATTAAACTGAATAAAAAAAGAAAAAGATTTTGGAGGGTGAAACTAATATAGCGATCACGTCTCACATTGACTGTTAACCAATAAACCATGAACCATATACCCACTACCTTTTATCAACCTAAGTTTCTGGGAGTGCATATTGCCTATATCATTTGGCATCCGACCATGTACTGGCTGCATCTCACCCACAATATGGCTTTATCTTGTGGGGCCCTGGATGCCCCATAACAGGTAACAGGGCCTTTCTCCATCGGTCCACCTATCAAAACTCCAGGTTAATGGGTGGTGTGTCTAATATGATCTCACATTAACTGTTAACCAATAAACAATGGTCTTATATGTGGGTAGCTACTACCTCATACCAACAAAGGTTATTGGGAGTGTATACAAACTACATCAAATACAAAATAGTTGTTTTTAAAAAAAAAGACATGCATCCAATTTGATCAGTTCCTTTTCTCCTAATTAATAAGGCTACAAACAAGGACCAATTATGGAGTTGCTTATAGACTCAAAAACCAACATCTTCAATTAAGCTATTGCCAAGAAATAAAAGCTTTGGGATACACAAACTATCCCTTTTATCACTGATCAAACTTCACTAATATAGTCCTACAAAATCTAGCAATTCTACATACAAGTTTACAACAAGAAGCAACAATTTCACAAACCAACTTTACCTATTGGTGCGCCAAATGCATCCGGTGGCAATGGATCAAACTCCATCCCAAGAATTGGCCCATCCTCCCTTACTGGCATTCCCAACCCCGCTTCCACAACAGCAATAGCTTTCTCCTCAAGATAATACCTCTTTTTGGCCGGCAAATCTCCAATAGTTGGAGCAGCCATTGCATGGCGCGGAACAACTCTCCTAGACTCCATTGTGTGCTCAAATGGACCATGCCCCAAACCCAACCCGGAAGAATGCTCATTGCCCACATTACCCACCACCATTGCCTCACCACTCCCACGACCTTCAACCGCTGCCGGCGCAGGTGAGTCCCTCTGCTTCCTCTTCTGCTTCCCCTTCCCCGACGAAGGGGATGACCCTTTCTTCTCCTTCAACCTCCGGTGACAAAACCACATCTGCAATTGCCGATCAGTGAGTCCCAATCTCTCCGCTAGCTCCGCTCTCACCGAATCCGAAGGGTACTTCCCCTCTAAAACAAAATCAAATCCCAAGTTCCCATCACATTCTTCAAAACAACAATCAAAATCAACAAAAATTACCCAAAAAAAATTCAAAACAGAAAAACAAAAACCTGCAAAAGTTTGCTCAAGCACTTCCACTTGCGAAGCAGTCTTCATCTTACGCTTCGTCTTGTTCTCTCCCTCAGGCGTCTTCTTCTCACCCTCCGAACCACCAGCCTCCATTTCCGACCTCAACCCAGAACCAAAATCATCAATTTCTCCGCCTCCCCCTCTACAAATTAGGGTTTTCCCTTCTGGGTTTTGACGAAAAGGGAAGCAAAAACCCCCCAATTCAATTCAACCCAATCCAAATCCGTTACTTTCTCTCTCTAAAAAATTACTTTTTATCACACTCTTTCTCTCTCTGCGAAGAATCGAAAAGCGTGCGGTGTGATTTTGGGAATAACAACAATAAAACTTCCCGAATTATAATTATAAAAATAAAAAGAGAAAACGATTGTTGTTTAAGAAATCTCTGCGTTCGTTTGGTTTGATTAAGAAAAATATAAAAAATAAATTGGATTTTGAAATTAAATGGATAGAATAATAAAAACAAACACCAACTACTAGTGTGAGCTAATGAAAGAACAGTCTTTCCCCCAAACATTTTTTTCTTCCCTTTTTTGTATTATAAATTTAAGAAATTGGGGTCGTAAATATGGGTTTTGTTTGTGTTTGGGAGAAAAGAAAAGGAAAGAAAAGAAAATAATAAAGTAAAATTTGGTCTTCCAGTATTGAATTGTCAGAGAGAGTACAAATCTGAAGTGAGTGTTTGTTTCTCTTTCTATTGTATTATATGTTTGGCTTTGGGTTGGATTTGATTTGGGTTTTGGGAATCTTTCTGGCTATCTTTTTCGATCTATTCCTCCGATGTACAAATCCAATCCTCTCTGTTCCGGACCTTCTTTGTGTGGTGGGATATTCCCACTCTCTAATTTGGCCTTCCCACGTGCTCTGATGCGCGTGTAAGATACTCGCCTCGCACATTTTTTTATTATTAATTTTCTTTTGGAATTGTCAGAATTTATTTTTGAAAGGGATTTTTAATTTTATTTTGCCTGTAAATCGTTTTAATAGATCTTGAGGAGCGAAAATTTAATACAGTTAGTCGAAATATTCGATTTGTATCTCATTTTTGGATGGGTTCAATAAAAAGTTATGGGGTGGAAAAAAATCTGATAATTCAAATTACCATTAAAAAAAGGTTCGAAGAAGAATTCGACGCGATTTGATCCAAAATCGTACTTTGAGTGTTTTGGATGAGTCCATTCACCTAAATAAAAAAATTATATATTAGGTGAAAGTATTTTAATGGTTAAAAAATATGAAACATCGATAAATAAATTTGAGGCATCGAAGAATGAATATGCCACGTTAAAAAATGGTTAATCCGAAAGAATGTTTAGCGAATGTTAGATTGGCGAAGCATTCATTTTGGAAGATTAAAATTAGTTTCAGTTTGCCCATAAATATGAAATTGTTGTAATTATAAATAACACTTTATATTTTTTTTTTTTTTTTTGAAAAATTGAGGGGTTGTTTGGTTCAGCATATCGTAGCATATGAAATAGAGTAT
>WUAT03177237.1:0-11906 GCA_010015005.3 Ulmus americana | reverse complement strand
AAGTGTGAAAGATGAACAACCGAGATGAAGGGTTAGGCAGCGGTGATAGCGGTAGAAAACCAGGAGGGACGGCAGAGCTATAGGGGGAAGGGAAAGGAGAAATGAGGAAGAAGGGGATTCTACCTGATTTTAACAGTAGAACTATAGAGACGACATGTGTCGTCACTATAGCCTTAAACAAGTCGTCACAAACTAGTAGATTTTTACCCTATAGATGCGTACGGAAACATTCACCGCCTAAATTTTACCTAGAATACCAAAAAAGTATTAGGGGCGACAATTTAGCTTTATAGTGATGACATGTGTTGTTGCTATAGATTTTTTTGCGAGAAATATACCCTCCTAAATTTCCCTCGAAATGAAAAAAAATATTTAGCGACGAAATAGGACTCTATAGCGACGACTCGTCGCTATAGTTTTTGTGCAGGAAAATTTAGCACTTAATTTTTCTTCGAAAATATAACAAATTTTGCAATGACTTGGTACCCTATAGCGACGACATGTCGGTCGTCGCTATAGTGTTCTTGGGAAACAAAATTTGTGCCAAAAAGTTTTCGCGAAAAAGGAAACCTTATAGTGGCGACTGCCCTTATTTCGCAATGACATTTGTCGTCGACATAGACTGAAGTAGTGACGATAAAGATTTCGTCACAATAGGGTGAACCTATAGCGACAACATTTTTATTGCCGTAATAAATATCGTCGCTCTAGAGTACTTTTCTTGTAATGCTTCTCGACCCCCTTTTCCCACCAGGTGCCTCACAACTAGCATTTCTGCTCCTAGACCCCTTTTGTCCTCTTATACTTCACCCTTAAATATATTCAACTCCTCTTGCAAGGCTTTTATAGACTACCTAGTTTGGGCGTTAATATTGTTGGAATTTTGATAAAGGGAAGGTCCCCTTAGGTTTATGAGAATTCAAGTATTTCCCTAATTGTAGCCTCTCCTAAAACTCCTAACATGACCAGGATGCTCCTGAGTACCAACATTATCGTAAGGGTGTCATTCATCTCCTTTTGATGAAACTCACCCGTGGCAAATTGTTGAGTTAGTGAATCTTGTAAATGAAACAAAAATACCACATACCATATAAGTCAAATATATATCTAAGGAAGTTAAAGTAAAAGAGGGAAAATGTAATTACTATTTCTTCACTAACTCTTTGTGTTGCCTTGTTGGAATACTCTCCTTTGTTATTTTGGTGTGCAAACTTCCAACAAGTTGCTCAGTCATAAGGCTCCCCAGACTCATAGACCTACAAATATATGAAAATTTAAATTAGAACTTTAAATTTTAAACAAAAATAAATACAAAATTAAAATGGAATAATACGACACGACCTAAATGATGACGATACTTATTCTTTTTTCTTTTTTTTTTTTGTATTTCTTAGTGCTTCAACCTTTTCTCCATAAAATTTCCTGATAACCGATACTCACGAAATGCCATCCACTATTTTTCAGTAATCCATATGTTATATATTTTCAGGAGTTGTTCTTGTGAATCATCACATACGATGTAATCTGAACTCATCCCGCTCTTTTATTGTCCACTGTTTGCAAGCCTCAGTCAATGTTATGCCCTTCACCCACTCATAGTCATCAAGAACCCAATGAGTCTACATATTCAATCACTTAACAAGTTATCATCACCACTAATATTTATTATTAATTCAAATAGGAATATCAATTACCTTCACACCATCCCATAACTTGTTTTTCCTCTCAACAGGGATTGTAGACCATGTTTGCAAAGTAATCGACACATAAACCCTTGCGGAAACACCTAAATAAAAAAAAATCAATAATAAGACCATTTAAATATCATTAAGATAAGACAAGAATACTGATCATGAATTTATGATATATACCTAAGTAATTGTTAAAAGTTTGTCAGTTAACTTTAGTAGCAAGACCATGGTCATTGATTTCAATTGGCATTCATTCACCTTTTGAAGTATTTCTTATCAAAGATGGCATTGTTGTTGCTCCTCGTGTGCCTTTTCCTTTGCCACCAATGCCCTTTTTCTTGGAAGATTGCCGCGATGAAAGAAGGGAAGCCACATCACCAAACGCACCATGGCCAGAATGAATGATAAATGTCATTACCGGAGGATCCAAAGTAAGCGGAGTCACTTATGCTGTAGCCAAAAAGAAGAGCCTTCGTATGGTCTACAATAAATATAAAAGACTTATCAAGATATCTCATGGCCCGCTCAGATAATTAGTTTCAACTCATCAGAATTAGATTATCCATACAACCCACATGATGACGCCCTGGTAATATTTCCTTGCGTTGAAAATTGTCTAACCAAGCGGATACTTGTGGACAATGGGAGTTCCGCAAAGATTTTTTGTTTGAATTCATACAAAGAAATGGGGCTCAAGGAGTCAGACATCACTAGGAAGAATGTATTCTTAATGGGATTCAGTGAAGAATCTAGAAACACCATCGGGGAAGTCATTCTCCCAGTCTACGTGGAAAGAGTCAATCTCCACATGAAATTCTTGGTACTAAACAGTCCATTCGCCTACAAGATAATAATTGGATGACCTTAGATTCATCAAATGAAAGTCATACCATCCATCTACCACCAGCTCATTCGATTCCCAACCAAATGAGGGATCAAGGAAATTAAAGACAAACAACAAGAGTCAAGACAGTGTTACTAGACTACCATGAAGCTCAAGAACTAGGAAAAAGATTTGTAGCAACTACAGGAACCTAGAAAACTGGATTTCCATACAGAACAACCATAAAGAAGATGTAAACAAGATATCAATTCATCCGGACTTCCCAGAACACAAGGTGTAGATAGGCGCCCAACTCACAACTAAACTAAGGGAAAGACTGATTAACTTCCTTAAAGAGAACCACAACTACTTTGCCTGGTCACTAAGGATATGATAGGAATATAACTAAAAGTGGCCATGCATTGCTTGCAAGTGGATTCGGATTACCCACCAATCGAACAGAATAGGAGAAAATTCATACCAGAACGAAACAAAGTAATCAATAACGAGATACGAAAACTTATTGACAGCGGATCCGTACAAGAAGTTCAATATCTAGACTGGCTAGCCAACATGGATGTGGTCAAGAAGAAGAATGAAAGTGGTGCATTTGAATCGACTTCACCGACCTAAATAAGGCTTTCCCAAAAGAATCGTTCCCACTCCTACACATTGATATGTTGGTCAACGCCACGGTCGCGCACGAGCTCCTTAGATTCATGGATTTATATTTCAGATATAACCAGATTCTCATGCATCTGAGCGACGAAGAAGAGACCTCCTTCATAATGTGGGTTGTTCTGCTACAAGGTAATGTCATTCGGACTTGAGAACACGGGAGCTACCTATCAAAGATTAGTCAACAAGATGCTTAATTTTTAACCTATTGGGGAATACTATGGAGGTTTATATTGACAACATGTTAGTGAATTCCCTTCAAGCATAACAACATATAGATCATCTAAGGCAATCCTTTGAAATCCTTCTTAAGTATAACATGAAACTTAACCCAACTAAGTGTGTGTTTGGAGTTTTTTTAGGAAAATTTCTAGAGTATGTCGTCACCCAACGCAGCATATAAGCAAATCCAGATGAAATTTGTTCGATCATCAATATACCTTCTCTAAGATCCATCAAGGACCTATAACGGTTAATAGGAAAAGTTTTCACACTCATTCATTCCATCAAGATCCATCCCTCCAAGAAATGCCACCTATTCTTTAACAAACTTAAGAAAAATACAAATTTCCAATTAACGAAAGAATGCGAAAACACCCTCCAACAACTCAAAACCTACCTCACCAATTTACTGCTCTTCTCAAAACCACTCGATGGAGAAATACTCTATATGTATGTGGTAGTCTCAGAGCATGTAGTAAGCAACATCCTAATCTGAGAAGACAAAGGAAAATAGCACCCAGTCTGTTATGTCAGCAAAGTATTCTTGGATGCAAAAACCAGATTTAGACATCTAGAAAAGCTTGCCTTGGCACTCGTCACAACCACACGGAAACTACGGTCCTATTTCCAAAGTCACCCCATTGTTGTGTTCACCACCTTTCCTCTCAAATTAATACTAACAAAACCCAAATTTTCTGGATGGCTCACTAAATGGACAGTAGAACTGAGTGAGCATGACATCAGTTTTCAACTACGTAGGGCTATTAAATCGCAGGCATTAGCCAATTTCATTGTGGATTTCACTCTTAACCCTCTATTTTAGGTAGAGAAGGAACTTATGACACTGTAAGAACATCTGAACGAAGAAGGGCTCTGGAGCATCCACATAGACGGTTCGAGCAACTTCAAAGGAAATGAACTTGGGCTCATTCTCACCTCACCAACTGGTGAAAAATGGAACATTTTGTATGGTTTGGATTCATAGCAATCAACAATGAAGCTGAATACGAAGCACTAATATCAGGAGTCAAAGTAGCTATGGAAACGGGCATCAAGCGCTTATACATATACAGTGACTCGAAACTTGTTGTTAATCAAATGCAAGGGACTTACCAAGCATGCAATTAAAGATGATTGGTTACTTAAAATTAGCAAAGGAATTGAAGGAAAGATTCGAAGAGCTAGAGATTAAACAAATTCCAAGAAAAGAAAATACGCGCGCAAATACTCTAGCCAACCTAGGCTCAACAGGTTTTGTGTTCGTATAGAATTCATGCACGGACTTTAACGGGCAAAACTCCATTCTCACTAGCATTCAGATCAGAAGTAGTCATCCTAGTCGAGATCAAAGTCCCAATAGCAAGATATCAATTAACGTCGACTAATTGGAATAATGACTAGTTAAATTTCAAACTCGACACTATAGATGAAAAAAGGGAACATTCAGTCGTACATATATAACAACATATCAGCAACAATTGGGTATTCCTAAAGGTGTTCTAAAACTCAAAAGAAAGTAGCACTGGAAAGTTCAGACCAAACTAGGAAGGACCATACAAAATAACTAAGATAATTGGAAACATGGCTTACAAACTGCAAGCAACAGACTGATGGAACATCAACAATAGCTGGAATGCCATCTACTTAAAACAATATCATTTTTAAATTATGCTTTTCAAAATTGATAGATTCGCTTTACTTAATGTTTTTCCCTTTAATACCCGTACTAACTTAAGCATCGGTGGGCCAATAGTTATGCCATCAAACTACCCTAACAATTGTACCTTGTAGCTATAAAATTATTTGTACCACAAGCCTGCTTAGACCAAGCGTCCTCATACACAGACAACAAGTCGCAACCTAAAGGTTAAAATTCATAGCACGTCCTAACCCTTCTCATAAGGGGCATACTATAGAAAGTAGATTGGCTCAGGAAACCACAGTCTAAGGTACCAAGTTCCCCAATTCCATACAACAATTTATTTTTCACTCACTACTTGGTTTCAACCCAAAAGGTGAACCAACTATCAACCACAAAACAATAATTATTTACCTGGGATCTAGCTTCAACCCAAAAGGTTAGTGAAATTCTAGAAGAAAACCTTAGGGATGCCAAGGTAAACAGTTCTAGACCACATGTTCAACCTAAGTAACTCCTTTTAGAATAACAACAAAACCATATCTATCGTGATCACTTTGGCTGAAAAGGTGCAAATTTGAATGAACACCAGAATTAACAATACAATCCGACTTAACTTGCTACACTTCAATTGGACTGGAGGGAAATAATAAAGATGAGATATCAATTTAGTAAGTTTTTCTACTCCGATCAGAGTTCACTTTTTAAAAAATTTCTAGCAATAACCAAGTATTCATACTTTCATAGTAAAATTATTTTTCAGAATTCATATCAAACTGCTCAAGGCCGCATCCAAAATATGTTCATAGATAACAAAAGAAAACAAAAGCCACCAAGGCTTAAAAAATGGATGTCTGAAAAATAAAAAAAGATAGACTACAAGTCCTAACTTGGCCGCCCCCTCTACATCCTTTGAGTTCAAGGTTGGCTTTGTCACGTCATCCCCTTCACCAACAATCTCAGGAGCATCATCAATATCATTGTCGTCAGATTTCGCCGCGACAATTGCTTGTATCTCTTCCCATTGACGTATGGCCTTCTTTCGGTCCCAGTGCATGATCTTATATTCCTTAAACTCCTTCAACAATTTCGCATGGATTTTGACAGTCGTATCTAGCTCAATATCTTTATTGACACTAGTCAACCGCGCAACTTCAGCATTTGCAGCAGCCAACTCGGACTTCATTTTCTCTATTTTTTCCCTTTCCGTGCGTACTCAATTGCATAATCCTTCTCTTGTACATACAAATTCTATCAGCAAGTAACCAACTCTTCCCTACACCAATTGGCCCCCGCATGGGAGGTTTCTTCTACAATCTTCAACATGCACTCTTCCTTGAGATTAGAGTGGTATTTGGCCATCTGGCTAACCCTTTGGTTGAGGTTTTCACTCTAATGCTTAAGCCAAACCTGAGCTAAGAAAACCTGACATACATAATTACAACAAAATTATACGTATACATGTAGAAATCAAGAATACTGAAAAATAAGGAAACAAGGAACTACTTGCAATGCTTGACGAGCCGTTTATTTAGTCGTGTTCATCATTCCCACTCTATTGAACTTTGCCACATTAGCTTTAAATAAGAGTCCCTTCGTGACCGAAAAAATAGAATTCGGATCAGAGCTCAAAGCTGCATTAGGAGGGAAGCGGAGAACAATATCATCATCCTCGCCTAGGTTTATGATATTGCTTATACGAACATGCTTATTAGGCTTAGAGGTTTCAACACCATCCATCAACTGAATAGAGCCTTCAATTTGAGTCTGAACTTTATCCGGCTGATAAGAACCCCTCGCTTTCAGACTAGTCTTGGGAGAAGCACTTGGACCCTTCCTCGCTCTCTCCTCCTATTTCTTTTTTTTTCTTTTTTCTGTTAGCCTCCATGTTGTCTGCTTTCTTGGCACAACTACACTCAATGGTGTCATCATTGCTTATCATGGCTAGCAGACTAAGGGTTAGCTCTACGAGATTTTATTTGGATGAAGTCAAATGCACGGGAAAAACACGACTCGGAGAATCTTGAAAAAGGGATGATAAACAATGATGGAGTTGACATAGTTCTTATGTAAGTATACATGCTTTCTCCCAAATTCCGGCCGCAATAACATCAATCGGAGTAAACAAATTCTTACAACTCCTATATTCTTTCCGAACAAAAAAAAATCTTTTGCATCCGATCGACCATAAAAGCTGAGCCATGAATAAAATGTGAACCTGCAAAGAAAGAAAAAATAAGTTTGAATCGAAAAAAATCCTAAAAAGAAATCACTAAGGATATGTTCTTACGCTTCTTTCCCCAAACAGAGGGAATGATATTTTTACACTAGGCGCCAAAGAGACATTCCTTCAAGAAGAAGAAAAACTTCAACTTCCAGGGCTTTTCACAAGTATCCAAATTCGTGACAAGGTGTTCCCTGTGTTTGCTAAGAACAAAACTATACTGCCTTTTCTTAGAATCACACTCCTTCAGATAGTATGAATGAGCCCAATCCTTGAGGGCGAACTCGTGTTTCATCCTTTGAAAAATAATTAGAATGCCTAAAAGCAACCTCCATGCATTTAGCATGAGTTGACCTGGAGCAATCTCGTAGAAAGCAAGCAAGATCCTGAAAAGTCTTGGGAACAGAAAGAGAAAGCCAATCAAAAAAGGAATCTTGTAAAAACTCACGAATTCATATACCGACCAACCCAGCCGCTCTAAAACATTTAGAAGCCACAACTCGAATTCAGACTGAATGTTAAGTCGTCTGGATCCATACTAAATCTAAATCAATCAAAGATGATTTAGGATTCGACTTCAGTACAAATGATGGTGGCGATTCGCTTGCCTCTGAATTCCCTTCCCGATGGCCATTGTCAATTGGACGCTCCACATGGATACTTTTGGGGACCCCATAACATCCCCTCTAGTTACCGCCAGTGCCACATTTACCTAACAAGATAAAATATCACTCACCCTAGGGGTCAAAATGCTTTCTATTACCTCTTCATCATTTGGATCCATCCAATCACTATCTTTGAAGCCCAATTCTCTAGGTGAGCCAATGCTATCTATACTCCTAAGTGTTCTACCCCGTAGAGATGCAAAGCAAGAAGAAACTTAGATTAATAGAGGTATAAACACAAATCTATTTCCAATATGCAGTTTTACCTACCAATGTTTTTAGAAATTCAAGATTGACTGCTTATTTTTCAAAAATCCGTTTGAAATCTTATTTAACTTAACCAGAGTTTCTAGAGACAAAAAAAAATTATGGGTGGAAATCTTTAGACTTTCATTAGAACAAATATGTAAACATTTCCAAAAACACCGAATTCACCAAAAATCTTTAAAGAAGTTACCCAAAAATAATGTTTCCAAAACATGAAACTTTCTTCAACATTCAAACCCGTTTTTTTCTTCTTCCAAAAACCCACATCTATCATTCAAAGAAACTAATATACATGTGGAAAGAAAACCAACCTTGATTTTGAGCAAACAATGGACGAAGAAATGCAGTAAGTCATCGGAAATATAGTTGGAGCAACAAAAATCCAAGCAAAGGCAATGAAGACTCTCTAAAGAAATGAAGCGAAATAGAAAGAAATGAGAATTCAAATGGTTTTTTTAAAATAAAAAGAAAAAAGAAAAAATCTCTTTTCTTTTAGGACACATGTCAATCATTAGAAAGGTTCTCGTGCTTCCCAATAAAGTGCGAAACAACGATTTCGCTTCTTCCTAACCAAGACATACCCCGTGTCTTTATAATTGCTTACTTGAAAAACATTCCACATGAACACAAGACTACACAAAGAATGACAATAATTTCGTACGAAAAATAGTGACAAACCATCCTTCGATTCAGAATTAAATTGAATCCAAGGACCAAGGGCTAACTGTTGGGGTAACAAATCATTACACGTGAAAGGGCTAAAAAAATTGGTTTCAGGGTCCAAATTCCTAAGTCCATCCCACATGGATTCATGTGCCAACCTCTAAAATTTAGTTCACACGGACTCATGATTGAAAGCTTGACGCTCTACCCGTCCGACTACTAGCACGATTACATATCTGCATGAATTGTAACAATTGTCAAAAGCCCGCTTCTTACTCTCTTTGACTTACTAAGTCAAAGTGACATTTGCTTAATGTTCTAAGAAGAACTATGTCACCCCCACATCAGCGTAACCGATAGGGAAGACCGAGTCTTCTAGAGCCACTCCTTAGTCCATTGAGAGGTGCAATGACTCTCTCCTAAGGCATATAAATAGGTCAAGAAGGGGAATTATTGCCTAAGATACTAAAATATATACTTTCATACTCTTATAAACAGCTCAATAGCTGCCATAACTCCATCATCTCGCCTCCATAGCTCTGCCACTCCTTACTTCCATCTCTTCACATTTATGCTCATTTCCACCCGCACTGATGTTGCCAGACAGCAGACCAATCCTATTTATCACCGGAAATAGCCACAATCAACGATTTATCCTCCTTTTTATTTTGATTACTTCCATTTCATGGCATTTACGCTCATTTCCACCTGCACCAGTGTCGCCAGACAGTGGACCAATCCCATTTGTCACCGAAACAGTCACAATATACGGTTTATCCTCCTTTTATTTTGATTTCTTTGCTTCTTTTTTTTTGTACTTTTTGTCTCTCTCCTTCTTTTTTATCACTGACTTGAGCGTTGAAGTTACTTTGGTCGATACCACCCTGGTGTTAAGGTTGACCCCGCTCGCCATTCTTTTTTATTTTAGGTCTTTGGTGCCCCTTCAAATCAACTGTAGAACTTTACCTCTATAAGTGTAACTATCACTTTTTTCCAAATGCACCAAGTTAAAAATTATCGTGAACAATACTAGTGATGTATTATTAATTGGTGGATGCGGTCCCAAATTAGTCATCATTTGTTCTAAATGCATCAAGTTGTATGTACCTACTTCTATATACGAAGACTACAATTTTCCACTATATTCTTTTTGCAAGTTTGGCATAGTGTTAAATTCATCGAATACAAATTTTATATATTGATAGGACTTTAAAAAAAAAAAAAAAAAAAACCTTTCAATACAAATGTGCTGCTAAATTAAACAGAGTACTTGCTGACATATATCACTTAAATAATTGACTAACTCTAACACTATGTTTGGTTGAGTGGAAAAGAGAAAGGAGGGAAGGTGAAAATCATCTGTTTGGTTGGGAAAAAAGGTGGAAGGAAAGAAGAGACTATGAATTGTCTTTCTCTTCTAATGTGAGAAAACACCATCCGTCTCATATTGGACAGACAGGAGGTGGGGCAAATATCTCAAATATAAAATGACCATTTTACCCTCAAATGTTTATTACATTTTCCTCACTTGTTCAAGGCTGAGCATTATTTTCCTGTATTCTTTCAACTTCTCTCCAAGCAAACGTTTCCCTTCTACAACTAACTAGGAAAACATAGCAAAATTTGCTATCTGGTATATCTCTTTCTTTTTCCTTTCCTTTTTTCAAGCACAATATTAGCATACTCTCGTGTTTGATTTATTGAAGAGAAAAAAAAATTAATTTTAGGGTTTGAACTTTGAACAAGGCATTTGTAATTAATTTTTTTTTTAGTTTTTATGTCTTTTGGGTTGCATAAAAGTTTGGTGAATATTGCTTTATTGTTGTTTTTGGGGTCCGATTACAAGGTTTTTATTTATTTATTTTAAGATTTGTGAGTTTTGTTTATGTTTTTAAGTATGCCTTTGATTTTTATTCTGAAATTTGAATCATGATTATCCATGATTCTTGCCTATATTATCTCTTTATAGTTATTACAATTTTGTACTAATTATAATTATAATACTTAACAATCTATTTTTTTAGTTGAATTAATATTCTAATTAGGATCTTACAATCTCTTTTCTATATATAGATTTAAATTAAGAAGATATGCATTGAAATCATGTCTCTCAAATTTGTACTAGATATTATTAATTTATCAAGATAATCTTTTTTCAGTTCCAATATAAAGATTGTTTTAATACTCTTTTTCAACAACAAAAAAGATTGTTTTACTTAAAAAAAGATTATTCACATAATATACTATTAGAGAATTCAATTATAAACAAAGTATAATTTATGAATAGTTTTGATTATATCATTTTTTCAAGTTTGGTTTTGAAAAATGTTCACATTGTTGTGTGTTGCTTTCGTGATAAGCAGGCGACATTCTCTTGAGAGTGAATCACTGACTTACAATGAAAATGGCATAATAAAGAGAGACGTAAATAAATAAATAAACAATGAGTGGACATTTTTCATTAAGAAAATTGTCAAAAGGGAAACCTAACAAAATTTCCCTTTATCATATTAGAAAGATGTATCATACAGCAATTGCTCCTATAAAGCATAAATTTGATGGGAAACTCTACTTATTTTACTTCTTGTGGAAAAACGAGTCTATTTAATTTGCTCGGCTTGTGCTTTTTCCATGCTTTAAACTTACTAATTTACTTCATTAGAATCAATTGTGTACTAAATTATTAATTTGATAGGTTTATTACCTTTATTACCATATGTTGTTCAATACCTATGTTTATGTAACGTTGAACATTGTTCAACTTCTATTTATAACAAAATAATGATAAGTAGATGGACGAGGAAGAAGTATTGGAACTAATTTGGGATAAAAGTCAAATGGATGAAGATGAAAATTTGGACTTCAGTTCAAGCAAAAATTGGGAAGCGAGTGACATAGAGACATGTGATGAAAGTTTCAAAAGATTCTTGAGTGGTTTGGAAATACAAAGGCGTATGGCAATTGTGAAGCTTGTTTGCTATTTGGTAGAATTTATTTATATCATGGAGCTACACTATTGTTCAAATTATGTTGA